>WYEA01007110.1:11754-33588 GCA_033558465.1 Alcedo atthis
CCCGCAGGAGAATAAACCTGTAGTTGGAGAAATGGTTTTCTGCAGGGGAAAACTCCATCCGCTGACGAAAAGCAGGGTCAGGACTCCCAAGAAGAGACATCTCCACGCCGCTCCGCCGTGCCGTCGTCGCCCTGAGAGCTCTGTCCCAAACCACACCCCTCTTTGGCTTCTGTCCGTATGCCTTCAGGCTTGTTTTGTCGGACCCCTCCTCCCCTGCACCATTTTCTCCCCTGCCCGGCCGGCCCAGCCCCACCTCCACAGGCAAAGAGAGAGAAAAAAAAAAAGAGAAAGGTTTGGGTTCTCTCCTAAAGGGAATTGCTACCCCTTGACATCGCCCTTCTCTGAACTTTCTCCAGCACCTCAACATCCTTCTTGTAGTGAGGGGCCCAAAACTGGACACAGTGCTCAAGGTGAGGCCTCACCAGTGCTGAATACAGGGATACAATTACCTCCCTGCTCCTGCTGGCCACACTGTTCCAGATCCATGCAAGGATGCTGTTGACCTTTTTGGCCAACACAACAGTCCCCGATTGCCTCATGGACACAGGGAAATCTTCCTTGCAGAGTGCTGTAAGACCCCACTTCTGAGACCCCGTGCTCACAGCAGGCCCCAGGGGCACACACAGAAGCCAGGCTCCCAGCTACAGTAGGCTCTCTGGGCAAGAAGCAGCTGCTCTATCAGGACCACGAGCACCTTGGCCCAGTAGGAGACAGGGTATCCTGGATGTGTACTCCATGCAAGCTGGGCAGTGCTGCAGCTCTGACACCAGAGACTGCTGTCCATCATCACAGTAAAATGCCATCATGCAGCAGTCCTGCCCACCAGTGATGACTGAAGGCTGATGGACACACCAGATGCTGAGCAACTTACTGAGGAGCCACAGCCCTGTGACTTCTTCTCAAGTCAACAAGAATTGAGATCCAAGAGACTTTTACACAGAAAAAATACTACCCATGATTGTGTGGCTTTATCTGGCATTTGAGAAGGGCAAGCTGCTCCAGAGCTGGCGTGCTGCGTAGGAAATGCCTATGAGAGCTAGAGGAGAAGGATGGCTATGTTTCTGCAGGGACCCTGAATGGAAACCTCAAAAAGCATTAAAAAGAAGTGGTAGTATAATCCATCTGTGTTATGGAAACTACTACAGCCTGAATTTTCTATGAATGGTGGATGAGGCTGCATTAAGTCTTTTTTTGCTAGTGCAAACACAGTGTCATCTGTGACAATGAGCCTTATTACTGTTTCTGGACGGTCTATTTTCCTTACCGCCTAAAGCATTTATATGCGACCTGCTTACATTTTCCATATGATGAATGAGTTACTTTGGTTATCCAGAAGAAGGGTAATTAAAGATAACATGAAGACAACCAGACAGAGGTAAGTGAATAATAAAATAAGAGACAAGGCCAGGTGCTTGAACATATTGCTGAAAAGGTCTTCAAGTTAAAAAAAGAAAACTCAAATAAAAACAAAACCCAACCAAATTATCCACCTTGACATATTATTAAATGTTTCAAGCTTCTGGCAATAAGAGCTGTTAATAAAGAAACAGTGTAATCCAGAAGACAACAGCAGCAACAGTAATTATGCAGCAGAATGATTATAAAGCACGTAGATATAATGACTTTAATCTATTTTATGAGAGGAAGTCAAAGATACAGCATTGAAAAAAAAATCAATTAGGGAGCAAGGGAGATGAAAAAATAAATCTATTTAAACTGAATTCCTCAATTAAACGATAAATCAGTCATGAGTAATCGTAGGAATTGGTGCAACTCACCATGTTTTGATAACACTGGCTGCTCCACCAGAGACTTCAGTCTGGTGCTCAGTTTTTCAACAGCCAAAGGGATTCCACAAAGTAATCTGTGAGAAATTGTTGTGCCCCACAAATTGTGCCGGCTTGGCTGGAAAAATATCCAGCACGACTAAAATTAAGATGCTTGTTTTGGAGAAAATTTGGGATTTTAAAAATTTTCATAACAGCAGAGCTAATTTCAGTTCAGTGGCAGCTATCAAGCTTCTTAACTCATACCCACTTTGGATTGGTTTAATTCCTCTTCCTGCACTTCCTTTACAGTTTTCCTCTCCCAGATAAGTTTTTCAGCTATTAGCTTCTTAGTGATGCTGGCTAGGAAAAGGTCATTCTTGGGCATCTGCCATGTCTTCCCTCCTCCATAGAAGACAGCAAGTTCAAGGGAAGAATAGGAGGAAGATGTGTGGGAAGACCTGAAGGGATCCCAGGCCACACCTCTCACAAAGCCCCATTGATTACAATGGGACCTGCACACTGGAACATCGTGTTTCAAGTGCTACCTCTTGTTCATGGATGGGCAGGATGCCAGCCCTGATTACCTCCTCTCTCCTTCATTGCAGAACTTGGGACAGCTTCTGGCTGGGTGAGGGATTCTCCAGGGAGGTACTTGTGAGTCTAGCTCAGAGAAGTCACAGAGATGAAAAGTGAGCTCTTCTACAGTCACGTGTTCCCACTTTTAAGAAGCAATGTTCATTGTTAGATAAGAAAGACCCCTTCAAGGTCTGTGTGTGCCAGAATGAAGTCCCCGACCCTCCACCTCATTCAGAAGATGCTAAAATCCTTCTGAAAGCAGAAGACTGGATTGGACTAAGCACACCAGATGCAAGGCCTAAGTAATGATGAATAGCAAGAATTTGGATGAGGTCACATGAAAAACCTGTCTATGTGTTGAGATAAAAGAATTCCTCATTTGTTTCTTTCCTATGTATTTCCTCTTTTTAAATTTAAAAAACATTAAAAAAATTATTGTCATGATTGTGCACCTCTATTTTCTGTAAAGCAAGTATTATATTCTTTTAACTATCAAATATTAAAAAACTGATTTTTTCAGAAGGTATAGATAAAGAAATTCCAGTAAGGACTTACCTGTGCCAAAGCTACTCCACTTCTCAACATTTCCCTGTAAAAAAAAAATACTCCTTACTCATTATCACCATACCAACCTTCCTAATTCACTTACAGTTCAAATTTCAGAGTGGGATGCAATTAATTAATATGGGTTTACACATGTAAGCCCATAGAAGTTATTGACAGCCACTTGACATTAATTATTTGTATTATTGATATATTTGCACTGTTGAGAGCTCTCTAGAGAAGAGCCTGGGAACGTGCCAGGGGTGGAGAGGCACAGTTGCTGAAGGCAGGTAGGGAGATGCTGCTGTTATACTCGTGCAGATTGGGAAAACAAATAATAAAACACATTGAGCACAGGGTGTTTTAATTATTGCTGTTGTTTTCATCATTGAGGCTTAAAATGGAAGACAGACAGCCTCGGTTGTTTTAAATCTTTCAAAATATTTATGCACAGTGTGACCCTACTTAAGCTTTAGGATATGACTATGGCAGCAGAGAGAGAGTGCTCCCCCCCTGCATTCACATGAGTGGAAAAACAGTCTAGCCCACCCCAGCTAGGTGCTCATGTGCAGGTGAGTTGAAAGTTAAGTGAGTCCCTGAGGTTTCTAATAGAGAGGATTAGACACAAATTAGCCAATAAATAAGTCAAGTAATAAGCAGAACATTAAAATTCAGAAACAGCACCAGAGAGACAAAGATTAAGTTGTAGGGATGCTGAATAAAGAAATGAAATTAAGATAAATGTGTCACAGTTGCAGGCAGAGCACCACAGCCTCCATGACAAAAAGGGGGCAGGCACAGGTCTGAGAGCAGATGTGGGGGATCCACACAGCACCTGGTGATGCTGCCTGGACAGCAGGGTGATGTACAAGTTGGGGGTCAGTGAAAGACCCACAGCTATCTGAGAGGGCATCTGTCCAAACAATTATAATTCTGGGAGGAAATTAGCAGTGATGAAGCTTTCTTGGGTTGACCATGAGTGGTATTGCATAGGAAGCAAGGGACTACAGAGAAACTTGAAGAACAGGATTCAGCTTGAGAAGTAGTAAAAATCTATGAAAATTTGTAACTGTAGAGAGAGACACCAGAGTATGAGTGGTAGCAGTGTGGCAGTCAAAACCCAGTTAGAAATTCAGTGTTTGTTAATGTTGTGCCAATGTCTAGTATTGTGGTTTACATTGTTGATACTGATCCTGAACATGTATTTCAGTGGTTGGTCTTAATAATTTCTCCTAAAAAAAAAAATAATTAAAACTACTTAGATCCTGATTTCATATAACCATATAAATGGTACAGCTTTGATTTATGAGAGAGTAGGCAAAATAAATTCCTATTCACCTGTGGGTGTCAAAGTTGAGGACAGCACTCACCTGCTGCTCATGTGCTCTTGAGAGATAGCTGAAGGGAGGTAGGATGGCCGCATTTTTTTCCCCTTGCTGAGCCCAGGCAATAAGCCAAAGAGAGGAATCAAATAAGAGAGGATTAAAACATTTGGATTTAGAGAAAAATTCTCTCCTTAATTACATGAGCAATAAATAAGGAATTCAGCTTTTGTCCTCTCAATATGCATTAAACTGTGCATTAGTTTTCAGGGAGGTGCAGAGGAAACATAACAGCAATGTGGGTTGATGCTTCCCAACCAACAACACATCCCCAGAGGTCACCAGCCATCACTGCAGGTGCCACTGCTCTCCAGGTCAGAGGAAGACACACCCATGCTATTGGTACTGATGTCTGCTTCTGGAAGGCTACAACAGAAAAAAAAAATAAACAAAAAGGAAGAAAATGCTGCTCAAAAAACTATTTAATGCTGAAACACCTTTTAAATTATCACCAGAACAGACTTAAAAGCTTCAAGTTTTAACAACTATCCTTAATCATTTATCAATTGTACCCCAAGAAGTGCAGCAGCAGAGCCTTTCTCCTTCCTCCCTTCAACTGTCACTTTGTTAGTGTTTCTCCTTATCACCGTTGGATCACAGCTCCCTTCTCCTCCTCTTATTTTGCTTTGAGCACATGATAAAGCTCCCAGGGGCCTGCTTTTATTCTCTGTACCCCAAACTCGACCTCAGAAGCTCCCTCTGAGACTGAAAAGCACATTTGTCTCTGGTGGACCCCTCCCTTTTGCAGCATGCTTCAATTGCCAGAGCAGCCAACTGGGGCAGTAAGTTAGAGAAAAATGTTGTTCCCATGGTAACTCATTTCCCCTACCCACTCATCAGATTAACACATTTCAGATCAAAAGTAGACAAGAAAATATATCAGAAACAATAGTCCAAGGTATTACTTAAATAGAAAATAATTCCACCACACTATCTCAAAAAGAGCTGCTTAAAATCAGGGCATAAATCTATAGCTGCAATGCTTATTACACTGTCCTACCTGAAAATTATCAAAGAATCTTGGACAGTTCATTTTGTTACTAGTTCACAGACAATTGCTTAAATACCAAAACAAATAGGAAGTCCCCACCATCAGACTGGAGATGCAACAAAGTAGAGAAGTTCTCAATCCTTCCCTGGAATCAGTGCTTGCTGCACACTCAACATTCAGGTAACATATGAAACCTTGGTGCAGATTTGTGTCAGATTCACACTCTCAGCAGGAGCAAGAGTTTTACTAGTTTCATCTTTCCCAATTTCAGTTTTGCTACATTTTTAATACTTGGGTATGACCTGACTTAATGGAAGTTCAAGCATGAAGAACAAATTCATGTGCCAATACCATGTGTTCAGACAATACAAAAAGCCTTCTGGCTGCTCCAGCTCTATCATCACATCGAAACTCTGCTGTGCACGAGAAAGCAGAAGAGGAATACTGCAAACTGTATGGACCCTTTGCCACTGAAGGTTTCCAGTAACACCTTCTGGTAAAATGCTTAGGAAATGGGGGCAAGTGACAAGAAACCTTTCCCAGCTTTTGTTACACTTTCCCTGGAGCTTTAGATAAGTGTTTCATTTTTCTCGTGCCACTCCTCAGATGTAAAATGAGCCATTTCATTCTATTCCCTTTCTTGCCATTCATTTCTCTGAACTGATTTTATGGTTCTCAGAGAATCCTATTGTATATATTTATGTATGTATATACACACAATACCTTTGAGATACACTGCTTGTGGAAACTGCAGTTGCTACAATGGGTCCTGAACGTGCCTCTAAATGCTACTGTAATGCAAATGGTACCAGCAAGCTCACTAAAAACCCTACTCCCAGGCCTTTGACAAGACTCGGGGAAAGCCTATTTACACCTAACAACATAATTCAGAGACTGATTCTCACTGGCATTTTCATGTCAGTGTTCCCTGTCCATTTGTATCTGAGAAACAGGCTTTTCCCAATGACAGGCTACAATTTCACTAGTCTGTTAGAATCACAAGGAATTGAACCTAGTTCTTTTTTTTTTTTTTTTTTTTTTGTCTACACCTCTCCTTATCAGAAATCTAATTTGTCATCTGGGCAGCCTTGGTGCACTGGCTTACCCCACCATCTCACCTATCTTTTACTCAGTACAGCTCCTCACAAAAGTGCAATTTACAGGTGACAAAAGATAATTCTCATCTCAGAAAATTGCCCTAGAGTTTTGCCAAACATAACTACTAAGGGTGTGATGTAGGTTAACAACTCAGATGAGACTATACAGTTTGCAATTTCTGATGGCCAAGTCAGTGCAGCCCTTTGCCTAGTGAGGTGGGTGGAAATGTCATATGTGTCCCAAATAAGTTCTTTCACATCAGATATTGGAACAACTTCTTCTAATAGTTTCACAGTATTGGGTCATTTTAATTTTTCCTTCATTTTTTTCTTTAATTTTCCTTTTGCCTCATTGTCTCTCCAACTGTCCTGTCCTTATCTGTTTTACATCTACAAAGAAAGGTATCACTGAATTCTCACAAAACAACTCACAATGACTCCACAGTGATGAATGACACATGACCGACTTTTTGCTTTTGTACTGGAGACTGCTGTTTTCTGTCACCAGAGAGAAAGAAATTTGGTCCTGGTTTCCAAGTAAACTACAGATGAAAGAGATTTTCCCTGCTTTGTTGTGCTATAACCTTAGGCTACCACTTTAAAATATATATGATTTTTGGTCATTAAAAAATATGTAGCCTTTTTCCATTTATGTTCTCTATACTTCATGCCTCATTAGAAACATTAGAGGATTATAGGCACTCCATCATGATGGACACGCCAGCCAGCAGACAATACTTTTTGAGGGTTAAAATGCACACAGTGTAATGGTAATTGAATGTAAAGAACAAACTGTTTTTCTCTTAGCTTCTATTATTTTCTAAATTTAAAGTATAGTAGTCAGAACAAAATCATAGACTTTTTATCAACAAAAACAAGCTGAATCATAAAGCTGGACCATGAATTTCATAAATTACTGCTACTTAATAGCTGTAGCCCACCTTGGTTCTTCACAAGAAAATCTGTGTCAGCCACATCACTAGTCAGGGAATAATCACACTCTGAGACTCATCTCCTTGCTTACTTTCAGAGTCAGAGGATAACTGGTTAAGCTACCCTGTGTTTCTACTAAGAAAAACAATCCCCTGCTCTCTAAAGGTAGGCAGGCAGCCTCTGATCTGTGTGGCCACATAAAGAATGAGGGAATGGAGGGGCAATTCCAGATCTGAACTTAGTGCTGATCACTTGGGAAACTATTGCTGCCTTTCTCAGGGCATAGCAGAAGGGGTGGGGAGGGCACACCTTTGATCACCATATACCAAGGTAATGTTGACTGATTTTCCTCTCTCCCAGCTCTGGTATGTTTTCCTCATTTCAAGCATTTGATAGCAAGAGAAGAAACACAACCATTTCCCCCATAAGAGAAGTCTGCAAGCACTTGCACTTGTGTGCACTGCTTCTCTTACCTCTTTTCATGAAGGAGATAGCCAGTAATTAGAAGGCAAGCAGAGCTATGGGACTAATTTTGCTGTTATCTCTGTTTTGCCATTTCAGAAGCTCCTGATCAGTTAAATTCCCACAGATGAATGTCCTTTCAAGTCCACCTCCGGAACAGACTTGGTGTCATTCATGGTGGTGAATAAGTAGTGCTTTCTACTTTGCAGGTAGAAATAACCTACTGCACAGAATGTCAAGGTTAACCGAGATCTGGGACCCTAAGATTTTACCACAGGAAGGCTAAACTCCTTTGCTACATATGGTATGTTACAGGCTGAGAAGGAGGACAATCTTCTCTGTTGTTCCTGGGGTGGCCATTTTTCAGTCTTTGCTTAACACATTGGTAGGACAAACTGGCACACCAACCCCATAAGTACGCCATATTTCTCATGACTCTGTATTGCTGCAAAAAGAGAAAACTCCAGATGCCTCTTCATTTGAATTGTCTCTTGTTCCTTGACAGCCCCATGTCCTGCAGCATGAAAACTTTTCTATCCTGTGAGCTAAGTGATTTTACAGCTGGGAGGTGGGAATGGTGCTGCACTGAGCAGGGTCCACTCTTTAGCCATGATATGTGCACATGCACATGCAAAAAGCTTATTTCATCATCTAACTTGTTTCACTGACTTGTGTTTATTGGAGCTTTCTTTTTAAGTGCTCTCAGTCCTATAGCAAGCTACTCATTTGTATTCTACATTTAAATACATATAGTTCCTAAGAAATAATCAGCACATTGTGGAGTTTTGCGTGTGTGCATTTTTCTCTTTTTCAGTGAACTACTCCAGCTGCTCCCAGTAGTTAAACCTAATAAAAATGCCATGCTTTGGTATGTGATGTTTGTGTTCACACCTGGGATCCATCTACAAAGCCAATCAATACACCGTGTAGAGCACAGGTTACAAGAGATGTCACCCAGACACCTTTGTGCACACAGTTGCTCTCTCTCTCTCTCTTACTGGCAGTTTTCCCAGTAGCACTGCAGACAGCAGACAGAGCACAAGAGAGAGCAAAAGTGGTTTATTGGCAGAGATGAATGCTGTCACACAAATTGCAGACAGCTGCCCTAATGCATCCTGACAAGGATGCTCTGATTGGGCTTGACATCTACATGATACACAACTCCCCAACTTGCATACAGGTCCTAGGGGAGTCCTTCAGAGACCTGTTTCCCAGGAGAGACATGGGTTAACATGCCAGGAGTCATCTAGCACTGTTGGAACCTTGTTAATATAAATAGCAGAAACTTACCTTAAAGAGTAAGACACAAAGTGACCTTCACTGCCTGGGAGTCAGGGGTCTTAAACCCAGCAACAAGCATAACAGTACCTTACAAAACTCAGGATGTTTTTCTAAAAGATCTGGAATGTAATAGCTGCCTTCTCCACAACGTCTCAATTCAGCCTATGACTGGGTATTATGTGTTTCCTCGATGGACTCCCCACAGAAATTGCTCTGGCTGCTTGATGCCTGAGGGCTGTGTCAAGTGCACAGCGAGGGCATATGAAGGAACACTGCACGGCAGGGCACACACCAGCACCCCTTCAACAGACCTGTGTCCACTGCCCAGACAAATACGTACTCTTTACTGAGGTTGACAAGTGATACTTGGCCAAACAGCTCAGCAAACTTTACTCTTATAAGAGAGCAGCCAAGCTCAACACAAGTGAGCTACCCTGTAGATCAAGCAGAAAGATGCAGGAGACATCAGAAAGGCAAGGATTGTAAAAAAGCAGGTAGCACTTATAGGAGTAAATGCCTGGTTGACGTAGCCTGTCAGCATTCTGAGCTGCTCACCAAGCATCTTCACAAAGATGTGAAGTAGTCCTGAAAGAATCCACTGCCAGCGAACTTTCAGACAGAAGTTCAATTTTTTTAAAAAAAGCTTTATAAATTAAGCATTTGAAATTCAGTTACCTGCTTATTAAAAGCAGCCTGTGCAGGAATGACAGGTTTCAGGAAGCATCAGATCATTGCCGCACTCAAAGGTGTTCTGGGACCTCAGCATTTCTTCCTTCCCGTCTTCTGATAACTAGCACTTCTAATATGAATGTTGACTCTAACCTCTTAGCTAGTCTTAAGCTTTGTCTTCTAGCTGAGATAATGTAATAAAACATATTGTCAGGTTGTGACATTTCTTCTCCAATAAGTCAACTGTTGACCAACCCCTGCTCCTTCACAATTTTTTTGGATGAGACTGAACTCAGAATGACACAGATTAAATTTATCAGATGATCTCGGCCTTCTTCTCAAGCACGAGATCAAGCTGGGAAATTTTTTTTAAGCTGTAAATCAGCAGTGCACAATATGTGACAGTGCCAGATATTGTAATATTGTAATAATTCTCCAAACTTCTCTCCCATTTTGGAGTCTGTTTCTGAGTTGGTTGGTGATAAGTGTCACAGTAGGGACACCAATCACTGCTGCAGGCTGCAAAGCTCTGTTCTCACTCTATCTCATCAGAGAAGGCTGGCTTTTGTCCACCACAGAAAAATGCAGCATCTTCACCCTGTCACACAGCTGACAGAATAGTTTCCTGCATTGGGATACTTTAATCCTGCTTCTCAACGTCAGGTTGTCAGATGATAACACATGCAGGCACATTTTGCATTCACCTTCCACTTAGAAGCATGAAAAACCTGTAGTCTGATACAGGCCACAAGTACCACCAGTATAAGCCATCGGTCAGCCAGCATTTTATTCCAAGTTACCCTACACACAGCACCCTAAAAAAAGACATCTTTTGTGTCTACTGGGAACAAGACTGTTATGAAACTAATACTTTTAAGATCGGGGAAATAAAGACCAAAATCCTGCAGGGGTGTTCTTCAATTTCTCTCCGGCCTGGCAAAGGTACTATTGGTTATAAACTCCTGTGAACTTATATTCTGGTAATAACAGATCCCCCAGTAGATGCTAGTGAAGAGGACACTGGCATGGAATCCATGATATCATAAACCCAGTATATTAATTTAATACTACCCACCACTATTTTGATACTTGTGCTCATTTGTATAAAAGAACCCATGAAGGGGAAGACAGATACTAACTGATAAACAAAGGTGGCCAAAGAGGAAAACATGGTGGTGCCTCTGGGACTTTTCCTACAAGCTTCCTGTCTCCTTATCTTGTCTCGAGCCCCACATTGGACACCACTTTAACTGTCCTGGTTTGGACAGACATTATCTTCAATTTTAGCAATGCGAGACCAGAGGTTCATAAGGAGACAATAATTTTATTAAAGAATATTTATATATAGAGAGATATATATTTGTATAGAATGCAAACCCAAAAATCAATATGAAACAGTAAAAGTTGAACCAGCAGAGTGACAGAAACAGAAAAAAACACTTCAAATTGATGGCCGCCTTTCCCTCCAATGACCAGCAAGGGCCACTGGGAAAACTGTTGTGAGTAAAGTGGGAAAATAGCTGTGGTCTCTGGGGGGAGGGGGAAGGGGGAAGGTTGGGAAAGGCGAGAGGGGTTTGAACCCCACCTCCTCTCGCACAGGAGAGGAGGTGGGGTTCAAACAGCACGGGAGAGAATGGGGTTCCAGGGGAGAAATGTCAGACGAACCCAAACACTGCTGGCAGGGGGGTCCTCCAAAGAAATCGCAGCAACAGGCGGGTCGGAGAAAACGCACACCAAGAAAGCAGCAGGGGCAGGGCAGGCTCCAACCTGGTGCCAAGAAACTTTCCTCATCAAAAAACA
This sequence comes from Alcedo atthis, assembly GCA_033558465.1. Lineage (NCBI taxonomy): Eukaryota > Metazoa > Chordata > Aves > Coraciiformes > Alcedinidae > Alcedo > Alcedo atthis. Next base: position 23,258 of record WYEA01007110.1, read on the forward strand.
TGCCAGCCACTGTGCCTCCCGATACCCCTCCACTGCCATTCCTGTCTGCCTTTCAGTCCGGGCTGCCTCTGGCCCCAGCCGGCCCTTCTTTGCCAGAGGCAGGGAAAGAGAAAATATTTTTTTTTAAAGGGAACTCACTACCCCTTGGCAATTACCTAGAACATATTTCAAGGTAAAGCTCAGTCTTAAAAAATGAAAATTATTTTTTCTGGTGATTTGGACAGGTCTGAAATAGGTTGTTAAATAAAAGTCAGGGGATATCTTAGTCTTAACAATCCTTTTGTTTTTCAATCACCAGAAAGAGTAAATATGTGATTCAGAAAGCACTTGTTCAGCTTTAACCCTGCAGTCTGGCATAGCTAAACTTCTGTAAAGCATCATGAGGAAACCACCCAGGAAATTTGGGACATGTACTTTGAAAGGAGAAATTCCCTTATTAAATGTTTTAAAACTCCATTTTCTATTGAGTACATTTAAATAGCATTTTACCCAACTGAAAGAGTAAATTGAAATTGCCTACTTCCTTAGACTGGTTTCATGACTCCTCTATACTGTGTGCAGTATACATATGCAAGTAGTTGCAATGGAGGTTTCAGAAGAGTGCCTAAAATGATGCATAAGATATTTTTTTTTTGTGAAATAGGTTAGTCTTTTGAGGTTGCCAACTATACTTTGAACAATCCAGATACACCATGGCAAAGTAGATCATTATTCTTTATTTTTCCCCCTTTAAAATGTGCAAACATTAAAAAAACAAACATTCCCCTAATAAAAGACAGGACAAAACCCTGATGTGAAGAAGAACAATTCCCTGTGGCCCTGGGGAATTGGAGGAGACCTCAGTTACGATCCACATGGGGAACTGCCTCTCCACCATGTGTCTGGAAGGCTGTGCATCTCCATTTCATACCTTGCTTTGCCCCTGACCCTCTTGGTGGCCTGGGACACACACACCTCCTTCATTGTTGACATCGATATCCATTACTAGAGAAGTAGCTGTTGATCAAAGAGTCTGTTTCAGTATGTGTAAAACAAGAGTTCATATCACTGCTGGGCTGACAAACCCTGTCAGGTTAAACTCTTTATTTAAAGTGCCTGAGGTATTCACTGCAATAAAGGCTACTATATGAGACAGAAAAAGCCTCACTCCTCCATGAACTGCCAACATGCTATACTCAGGAAGACCAGCTGCCATCTACCACCGTTCCAGTGCAGTGCTAAGCCTGTGCTTTTGCCTGCCCCTGAACTTGTGCTCTTCTGGGAACCACTGGGAAAACTTCCATCTCAGTCTGATGCTGAAAGGATATGGAGTTGTCATTGCTCCAAATCAACTCTTGCCCCATCTGCTTCCCTAGCATCTGTTCCCAGAGCAGTTCCTGACTCCCCCCCAGCGAAGGAAATTGATTGGCTGCATGCTCTAGGTACTGAAAAGATAGGAAATGAGAATGCAAAACTGGCTCTGTACCAATCTTGTAAGGATAGTGCAGGCCCTGAACTATCTGAACAAATCTATTCTGCACAGGGCACAAATCACTGACAATGATTAATTTTTTGCCTACCTCCAAGATCCCTATCCAAGTGTCAAGCATAATTTTCACTTCTCTGGTTCCCAGACAGAGTGACAATAAAACATGACTAAGTCAGGAGGAGTAGTCAACTACTGTAATTTCAGAATAGAATTATATGAAACTTAAAGAGCTTGAGACATTCTGATAAGGTCCAATATCCTAACTGTCTTAACAGATGCTAAATCTGCAGGGAAAAGAGCAGAATGTAGGGATGTATATTAACAGTGATAAAAGTCAGGGTGGGAAACGTAGGAAGCAGCAACTAATTTATTAGGAATGGCAATGAAAGAAATAAGGAAGAATTTTAAATATAAAATTCAACAACTTGATTGTTGTCAGGAGGCTGATCATGTTTTCTAAAGGTAAGTGAACTTACAAATGCAGACATGGATCAGTGTTGTCAAGATTGCACAATGAGAATGACGAGTGCAGAACAGAACTAAGGTCCCACACTTTCATTTTGATCACTGGAGAAAATAAAATTTCCTGACACTTGCTAGGAAACTTTGGTGAGTGGGACCCTAGCAATGCCCTTTGTAAAGCCAGGAGATAAACTGAGATATTCAGAGAAATAGGCAGCAGCAGAGAGAGTTTAAATATCTGACCAGACTCCTTTATGTTAGAGGTCTGCTGAAGATCTGGCCCTGTAATTTGCTAAATTGTCATTAAATAATTTAGTCTTTCCTTTCAATCCTGAACCAGGAGTCCAAGCACAGCATTTAATTAGCATCTCAATTATTATTTAAATGTTTGCTCATCAAGTTCAGTAAAGATCAAGCAGCTGAATTTTGAGAGAAGTGGCTGTGACATCAACAATCTCCCAAGGGGTGACTTATTTGAAGGTTAACAATTCAAGGAGAGTGTTCTAAAAAAGCAGTTAATCGGTATAAATACTTTTGGCTGAAGAGGCTGTCCCTGCAAGAAAGCACCCAATACATTTGATCTTAATGGACTAGGATGTATTTCACACCTCACAGCAACAGACTGGTCCTAATCTGCAGTAACCGCCTTCAGAGAGATCATATATTTTCTATCAAGCAAGTCACAATTGTATTGTAGAAAATTAGCAAGTAACTCCATAAAATAACCTAACTACACCAGCTGCTGAAATGAAGAGACAGAAAGGTGTGCAGCTGCAACTTCAAATAATTGTTCTTAGTGATTAGAAATCTTAAAAGAAACAGTCTTAGATCACCTTTCAACCATCAGTCATCAGCCTGTTTCATGAAATACTTGTTTCTTATCACTGGAAGGGAAGGAGACAAAACAGCAGTGAAAAATCCCTGAATTTATCACACCTTTTTAAAAAAAGCTGCAAGATCTTTGCTTATATCTGTAGGCTGCCTACAAAGCCTGCTACTTGCAGAAATGTAAGAATTTTCCTTCAGATTAGGCATTTACAGGGGTTTTGGAGATCAAGAGCACAGTTCAGACCTTGGATGTCACATGCAAGCTATATAAGGAATTGTCCCCACAATGCAGACACATTATCTGTAAATGAAGCAAGTGCTGGAAGAGCAATGCCAAGATATTCCAAAAGGTTGCCTAGAACTGAAATCTGTAACCCTTATCTGCTCTCTACATCCCTCAGTCACCCATGCAATAGTTATACTTTGATGGGCAAACATAAGTAAGCTTTCCAGAATGTTTCCCTATGTGAAGGTAGGAAGAGAGATCCAAAATCTTGTCAGTCCCCAGGACCGAACTGCTGGAGGTCAGAGGCAAATGCAGAAAATGGCACAGGGTCACAAAAGAGTCACAAAAGCTGAGCAGACCAATTTCTCCCACCTGATCCCAACACAGGATACATTCCACGCTGCAGGAAAATCAATAACCCCACTCAGATGTTCCCTGTCAGGGCATCCTAGCAGCAATTCCCTCTGTAGCCCTAGTCTCTCAGTCTGTTGCAGAGACCCTGAGCCGACACGCAGCTGCAGCCATTTGAAGACACTTTTTTCTTTACAACATTCCATCTTTAGCCACAGCCAATGTGTTTACAGACAGGTCTACATTGGGGAATTAGCTTCTGAAGGTAAGCATTTGAAACCCTGAGCCTTGGAGATGTGATCCTTACCTAAAAAAAAGGATTCAATAGGGAAAAGCAACAGAATCAATTTACCAAGACCATCATCACGTGCAGATATGCTATGATAGTTTTAGTCCAAGCCTTTGTGGACAGAGCTCTAAATCAACTGTTTCACTAAAATGTTCAGCTGCTGAACTAGACAATCTACAGTTCCCACTTGCCATTTTAAATTCATTTACCATCCCAAGCTTTACCTGTTACAGGCAGAGATTTGTTTATCTGTGTGCAACCAATTACATTTATTGCAAGCTTCTGTCAAAGTATTTTTCCTCAGACTTTCCCCAGTTGCAAAAGAGGCATAAAATCAGCAAACTCAAGATTAAAATGGCTACGATTATAATTTGTGCTAATGAAATTGACCTAAACCATCTTGGCATCAACTGTAACAATGATATGAAATAAGGCTACAAAAATTATTGATTTCTCAGCTTGGTTGATAACTTTAGAAAAGAGGGTTTTTCTGGGGTTGTTTTGTTTTGGTTGGATTTTTGTTTTGTTTTGTTTTCCCTAATTAAAATGCTTATTGATTATTGTCTTTAAAATAAAAACAAACCAAAACCAAATGACAGAAGACAAAACACTTTTTGTTTGCCCTGGAATAAACTGTTCTATTTCCATGCTGATGATTTTAACCCTTACGATGCAATTTAAAATGCCACAAGAACTATTCACCAAAGGAAAGGGAAGAGGTTGATGACTGATGCCTTTTCTCCTCTCTCCAGTCAGGTTTTAGAGAACTCAGTGCGAAACAGTAATTTCTAGGACACTTGGTAGGGATCAATGACCCCTGAACTGGATGAAGGGCTGCAAGATGATGGGCTATGGCACATCTCCAGCTCAGGCAATTATTACCAGTTGGTATCGGGGGGGGGAAGGAGAAACAACTTTTCCAAGGTGAAAAGCCACATACCAAGGCTTTCAACATCTCACAGAACAGCCTGATCTCCAACTCTTTTTTTTTTTTTTTGGTGTTTTTTTGTCCAGTGATTTAAGAGTCATAAATCCATGCGCCAGTTCCCAAACATTTCAGGTTGAGGTTATCAGTGAATCATAGCCATTGTGAAATGCCTTGTCACACTTTTCATGCAGCACTTTCCTACTGTTGCTTATATTATTTCCTGATCATTACAAGAAAGCCTGTCCCCCAGCACCACGTCTATGCGATTCTTAAACACCTCCAGGGATGGGGACTCCACCACCTCCCTGGGCAGCCCAGGTTAGGCATTCCAGTGCCTAACCACCCCCTCTGTAAAGAAGTTCCTCCTGATATCTAACCTAAATTTCCCTTGGCGCAACTTGAAGCCATTTCCCCTCGTCCTGGCATCTTTAATTAGGGTGAAGAGGTCGACCCCCACCTCCCTATAACTTCCCTTCAAGTAGTTGTAGAGAGCAATAAGGTCCCCCCTGAGCCTCCTCTTCACCAGACTAAACAATCCCAGCTCCCTCAGCCTATCCTCATAGGAGAAACTCTCCAGACCCTTCACCAGCTTTGTTGCCCTTCTCTGAACCTGTTCCAGTACCTCAACATCCTTCCTGTAATGAGGGGCCCAAAACTGGACACAGTACTCAAGGTGAGGCTTCACCAGTGAGAAGTACAGAGGTACAATCACTCTGATGAATAAGAATTTTACTTTTTTTACCCCACTCAAAGAGGACAACTGTTTTTCAAAAGCCCCACAAGAGTGCACACAACATTTTTTACAGGAACTTCTCCACTTTTTTTTTTTTTTTTTCTTTACATGAGAGTGAGCTCCCTGGAATGCTTATTCTTCAACATTCTATGCAGTGTTAAGAATGTTCTCAAAATTAGTATGGTCACTCCACAACGCTAGCAAAGAATAAAAATCTCTAGTCTGAAGAAAAGAACTGGATAGTCAAATGCAAAGATCAGACCATAAAAGGGGGACAGAGGAACAAATACAACAGGAAAAAAAAGAAGAAGGTAAAGCAGCAACATATTTGCAAAGAAACAGCTTTGATTCATTTAACCAAAACAGACATTTCTTATATGCCAACTCCTTTGCATCCCCCAGGCCTTCAAGTTCTGCTGCTTGTATATGGAAAAGGTATGTTTTACAGTTTCTGATACCCTATGGCCTTACAGGACAAGAAATTGCCAGCAAAACAAAGAAAATTTTAAGCTGCAAGACTGTACCCTCAAAGAACAATTGAAATCAGCAAACCTAGCAATCAAATAAAAGGTACTAGTCCCAACAGAATATCTGAGAAGTTTGTCAAGGTTTGTCAACTAAAGACGAGTGCAAATTAAAACACGGATGAGTATATCTGAACAGAAGATATAAAACCGCTTTACTGTGATGGTGTTCAAACACTGCAGCATGTGGCCCAGAGAAGTTGTGGTGTCTCCATCCTTGGAGTCACAGTCCTGGACAACCTCAACATGCTCTAGGTGACCCTGCCTGAGCATGGTCATGGACTAAACAGTCTCCAGAGGACCATTTCTCTGTGCAATTTTATGTAATGGGCAAAACCATATTTATGTGGCAGTACTGTTGCAGGTTGCCTGCCTTGGTCCAGTGACTTTGGTCCAAACAATGGACATCTACAGCTTCCAAAACTCATTAGAACTGCAGCAACTCCCTCCTCATCTCTTGAAAAAGCAGCAAAAAAAAAGCCATCTCATTCTCTCAGATTGTTCAGTAAGATCCTAGACTAACAACCAAAAAAAATTTCTTCTCAGAGGACCAAAAATAAATAAATAAATAAATCCATGACATTTTCAACATTTTTAATTCCCAAGTCTGGAGCAATATGCTGTTAAGTCATCAGTGTGATGGTTTATTTCACTAGTCCGTCTTTGTCTACTCTGTGAGACTGATCAGGAGCAGATTTGCTATCACAAAACATATCAATGTTAAAGATTTTTCACATCACTCCTTAAAAACTTAGCTTTGGTTAAAACAGATCACCAGAGTTAAGCAGTAATTACTATCTTTTTTTTCTGCTGACTTGAGCTAGTTTTAGATCACTCAAACTTGTCAAATTATCCTTTCACAAGAAAAACAAATAAACAGATTGAAAGGAATTACTCTAAAGTTGAGGATAGATCCTGTAAACTATGTTTATCTGAAAGTCAAAGATCAGCCAATAACAGCACATGTTAAACCCAGATTTCCTTCCAAAATGGGCCTCTATCTAAACATATCCCTATTAAACTACAGAAATTAACTGATATGATTTACTTTCTCCAAGATAAGCAGACCCAGCTCTCTCAGCCTTTCCTCATATGGGAAATGCTCCAGGTCCTTAATCACTTTACTGGTCCTGTGATGGACCCTCTCCAGTAGTTTCTTGTCCTTCTTGAACTGGGGAGACCAGAACTGGACATAATACTCCAAGTGAGGACTACAGTGATCTCCTTGAGGGTGTGGAGTCTCTACAGAAGAATTTGGACAGAATGGATCAATAAGCCATGGCCAGTGGTATAAAGTTCAGCAGGACCAAGTTCTGGGTCCTCCACTTTGGTCACAACGATGCTACAGGCTTAGGAGGGAGTAGCTGGAAAGCTGCCCAGTAGAAAAGGATATTGAGATGTTGGTCAGTAGCCATCTCAATATAGGCCAGCATTGTGCCCAGGTGGCCAAGAAGGCCAAGGGTATCCTGGCCTATATCAGAAATAGTGTGGCCAGCAGGACTAGGGAAACAAATTTCCTACCTTTGTACTCAGCACTGGTGATGCTGCACCTTGAATACTGTGTTCATTTTTTTGGTCCTTCTCTATAAGAGAAGGTGCTGAAGCACGTCCAAAGTAGGGCAACAAAGAAGAGTTTAAAGAACAAGTCTTAGGAAGTGCAGCTGAAATAACTGGTGTTGTTTAGCCTGGAAAAAAGGAAGATACTCAGGGAAGACCTCACTGCTCTCTACAACTACCTGAAATGAGATTGTAGTGACATGGGAATCAGTCTCCATTAACAAGTGATAGGACAAGAGGAAACAGGCTCAAAGCTATGCCAGGGGAGGTTTAGATTGGCTGTTATGAAAAATTTCTTCACTGAAAGGGCTGTCAAGCACTGGAACAGGCTGCCTAGAGAAGTGGTGGAATCACCATCCCTGGAGGGATTTAAAAGATGTGTGAACTGTGTGCAGAACCACACAGTTGTGTGGTGACTTGGTAGTGCTAGGTTGACAGCTGGACTTGATGATCTGAAGGTTCTCTTCCAGAATAAATTATTTAATATCCAGGAGATCAAATTTTCTTCCTTGCTTCTTTATCTGAATAATAGTTTGATGACTGTGATTTCAAAATATATATTGTTTCTCTTATTTAATGTTTATTTCTAAAAGTATGAATCACTAGCAGAAAGGAAGCTCAAGAGGCTTTAAAGATGGGAGCCAAAGCAGCTGAGGCAGTGATAGCCCATTGTGTACTTGTGAATGGGAGAAGTAGAAATCAAAGCTTTTGCATTCTGCTTCATGGCTTGATTGACTTAGCAATTATGCAGGCCATTGTTTTGATCTGCTGCGAACTTTCTCCAATAGCATACATTCTTGTCTTTAAGAAGTTACATTTCTAATCAGATTTGTGTTTCAATAAGTACCCCTTTTCTTTAAGGGATGCTTGACATGTAATAGAGTGGGGTAGAAACAAAGAAAGAAATTACGTAGAAGCAAATTACACATGTCCAAAGAGCAACGTGGCAGCATTGGTTCAGGTGGAAGAAACATTATACTAAATAATTACTGTGTTCCAGAACATCAAGGAGTGAGGAATCACCATGCTTTATCAAGGTTTTGCATCCTTTTTGAAGCAAAACCACTGACTATTGTTTACCAACTCAACAGCCAAACAAAGGCATGAAAGGCACCAGTTTGGATTGCAAAGCAAATCATTTCTGCTACCTTCCTCTGTACACTGGCCAGGCCAGACTTCCCAGTCTCTGGAACCAATATAGCTCCTTTTAAATGGTAACTTCTGTACACATCTTGGAGATCATACATTCAAATGACTGTGCTGCATATAGAGAGTCTTTCACAACCCAGGTATGGAGGAGCTGTGTGGAAATATTTGTATTCCACTTGTATCAGTAAGGAAAATTTTTTTTAAAAAAAAAAAAAAAAAAGTTTCTGAGATTCTCCAGTAATACTTCACTACAAAAATAACATTCTGCAACTGTCTACAAAGGAACACACATTTATTAATCAATCCTACTTCACAGCCAAAATGAGTACCAAAGCCTGTTTTTCTTATCAACAAATGAAACAATGGAAGCACCCAGAACACATAACTTTCATCTTCCCTTGTGGTTCCAGTTGAAGCAATTGACAACAATTTTTTCTAACAATATAATCTCTACATACTGCTCTTGCATGCTTACTGCTTGGGACAGGGAGAGTAGAACTTGTTTCTTGTTGAGTTAATAAGTAAGGTTTTCATTTCTGTGAATGAGATGCAAACTCTTATTTTAAAGAGCAGAATTAAAAAAAAAAAATTAGCTACAATACTTTTCCAATTCCACTGAAAAGTGAGGAAAGATGCTTCACCATTTTAATTAAGAGCTAGAAATTATTTTGAGCAGCTTAATGGCTAGGCCAGGGATTGCCATGTCCAGATTAACCACTGGTTTTATTCGTTTGGATACAGACTATGGATGACAGAAACAGGGGGCTGAAGGGCCAGGGGCTACTGGGGCAGGGTGCTGCCAGCACTGCCCTAGCTGCTGCCAGGACCACCCTCTAGTCACCTCTCACACAACACACATACTCATTTTGTTGTAAGAAACAGCAAAATAAGTGTATGTAACAGGACCCTCAAACCCCTTCTTTCTGTACTCAGGCTGCTTTGTTAACCATCACACATGACAAGCAAGAAGGGCAGGAGGGGAAAACAATCCTGAATCTTGTTTAAACCAAAACCACAACCTACAAGCATTCCAAACCCAGAAACAGTATCTGCTTACTCGAAGATTATGACAGTCCATCCCTGCCTCAGAAGGCTGTAGATTGGCAGAAACACAAGAATGAGTAAGGAACTGCTAAGCACTCGCTGGCCCAGTGACTCTCTGACCTACAGCTGTGGTCTGGGCTGCTCAGTGATGTTCACGCCCTTGTCTGGCACAGAAGACATCTATCTTTGGCACAGGAGACATCTGTCTTTGGCACAGGAGACATCTGTCTTTGGCACACATACACTTCCTTTACTTTTTTAATTCCTAACCATGTCCCGCCTTCTCAAAATCATTTGCAGTTTAGGCAACATCAAAGGGAAAAGCAGAGGAAGAGCTAGCCTCAGATGATAGAAAAAAAAACATCCTAGACAGCTGTGAGTCACATTGACCACCAAATGTCTCACCCACTTTCAACTACTCCCAACATAAGGTAAGATCAATCCTGTCAGATCCCAGAGGCACAAACAAACATTAATTTCTGTGATCTACCTTTTCCCTCTACCCTTGGCTCCCTTCCTTCCTCTAGTCCCCTGCTTTTCTCACAGGTCCATGGACAGAGTTTTGGCTTGGCCAGCTTCCCACACCTGGCCCATGCAGTGCGCCGAGTGGCTGCCAGTGCCTGGCCCTGACTCTCTGGGGCCACTGAAGGACCCCACCACTACCCCAGCCCAGAATTCCCCTAACACTGTGTTGTGGTTTGGGGTCAGGGCAACCCCCAGACCAATAACAGATCACTCTCTTTTAACCCCCCTCCCTCCCCAAAGGGGAGAG
>WYEA01007110.1:33688-46682 GCA_033558465.1 Alcedo atthis
TGGTTTTGCATTCCATCCCTAGCAGTAACTGTAAACATGGAGTGTTATCTCTGCTAGAGGCAGAAACTGTCTGCAAATCATGCTTCTAACTTCAGAAAAGTGCAGTTAGTTAGAAGACTTAAGCTGAAAAGCAAAACCACTGCACTGAATTTGCTTGCTTTTCACTCAAACCAAGACACACTGGGACAGCCCTACTCCTGCTGCACCATCAGAGTAGTCATTGCTGCTTTCTGTGCCTTCCACCAGCTCACTGCATCGGGAGCAGACCATCAGTGGAAAGGAAGACATCTACTGTTAGAATTACTGCTTCAGGAAGCCCATTTTGCTATCTGGATCACCACACCTTTAAGAGAGCTAACTTATTCACTGAGCATAAAGGGGCAGCTACCTGTGGAAAAATATTTTTTGTTCTGCTCTCACATGAGCTGCAACCAATGTGACTCTCAGCATATGGCTTTGTTCTGCTTCCAAAATATTTCCAGTCTGTCATTTCACACTCTTGTGCCTTCATCTTCCTTATCCATCCTATTATTTATTTTGCATCTGACACTTTATCTTCTTTCTTGATAAAGAATTACAGCCAAATTGCATAAACCTAATACATAAACTCGAATTGCAAACACCCCAAGAACCCTGTCATGACATCTTGTTTCTGGTATTCCTCTTTCTCACCACCTCCCCATCCTCCCCCAACTCCCTGATACTCTCTAGGTTTTTATGTTTTCAGACAAAAGCTACTTTACTATCATTTTTGCCCTGAAGTAAAGCCAAAGGACAAGCACCTTGCTAGGCTATTAATGATAATTATGACTATAACAAATTCAAGAAGAATTATTTTGTAACTAAATTATACAGCTAAAGTAAGAGCAAGTACAAGTGATGAATGCCTAATAGTGGTCAAATTTCTGTAATTAGTACCCTATTCAGAGCAAAAGGAAAAACCTCTGAATGAGCATTAAATTCTCAATTATTCTTTTTATTATTATTTTTCATTGCAGAACTGAAGAGAGGAAATATAATTTAAGAATAACTGAGCCCAAGGCTTCTATATGCATTCTTTAACCACAGTATGAAACTTCTAAAAACTTCTTGCACATTCACTGACCATATAAGAAAAAAACTGTCAGTTTTCATTTCCATTTTGGTAAATTTGCGGGGAAAAAAAAAAAAAAGAAACAATAAAAAAACCCACAAAACTGTTGAAATCAAACCTACTTTATTTTCCCCATCTTCTGTTCCCTTCACCATGTTTAAAGCAAGAACAAAAGGCTTTCAGACAAGACTTCAGCATGCATGCCCAACCATGAAAATCTTATTTCTTTCATCAGCAAGGTATTGATGAAGAAGCAAAAATATTAGTATATTTCCCCTCCTACGATGGACTTAAAGCAGCATATTCATCAGAACCACATAGAACCTCTAAACTGGCCAGGAAGCGGGCTCAAAACAAGAAGCATATAGTATTCTGTGTCATTCTGTGACTCTCCATCAATAATATATTAGTTCAAAGTCACATTGTTTTATTCCAACATAGAGGACTTTGAAAAATGTGTTTCAGAGGTTAGTCTGTGCTGAAGGTGCAGCCAGAAAAGTAAATTGAGTACCAAGAATGCTCTATGAGCAAAGTTGTTCTACTCAACCACCTTCATTTCCCTGTTTCACAGTTAATGCTATGAAGCTGCACCAGATGGAAGTTTCCCCCCAGGATTAGAGACATTTGTCCATCAGATGTTTGTGCCAGCACTGAGAAAGCTGTGCCAAGAGAATACACCATAAGCATTGATTGTAGCTGCAGAGTTTGTCTTGAGCACAGGCTGCATTTCTTTACCCTCCTGTATGTGCTCTTTTTGGCAGCTCTGTAAGGGCTTGCAAATTAGGCAAATGCTTCCAACTAAAGGTTGTCTTAATTTTCACCCTTCTCTTTTTGAGCTGGAATGTCAAGCAGTGAAAGAGCATTCAAGAGAAGGAGTAGGAAGTCCTGCTTTTAAGTATCATGCTTTTTATTGACCTTTCTATATAGAAGATAGAATCACAGATACCTTGAGTTGGAAGGGACCCATAAGCATCACCAAGTCCTAATTACATTTGATAGATTCAAATCAATGAGGTGATACATGCATTGGTACACAAAGAGTTAAGCACATAGTGAAACAGATGATTTTCAGTCTGCAGGAAACTCCTCTGGCTAGCCAGTGTTGGCAAGAGTTGGGAAATCTACAAGCCATAAAGAAACTAAACAAGTTTATTAAATTAAGGGCAATCCTAAAAGCATAGATTTTATAATTAAGGCATTATAAAGGAAATTAAAATCCTTCAGAGATATTAGAAATACTAAAAACTCCAGTAATGTTTGTCTGCCAGTCAATTCTCAATGGAGAATTTTCCTGTTGGCCAGGTTTAAAGGCTCAGTTTCCAGACAAATTGATTGCTCAAAAAGAATATCAGTTACATTTGAATTTTTTGAAGTACGCTGAACTTTGACAGGCCAGAGAATTATGTCCCCCATGGAGCCAAACCACATGTAAGCACAAAGCCCTTATGTCTGAATAACATTGTTCTCTTCCTCACATGCTACAAACAAAGCCTCCTTTAGCTCATGTCTCAACAGAAGATTTATGAGCTCAAATTTGCTAAGATATTTAAGCTGTATTCCATCACTAAACAGAGAGAAACCCTACAAAACTTACCATCTCCAGCCTTACTAGAAGTTCCTTCACTCATAATCAGCAAATTGGTATTTGGACTCAAAAAACATCTTTCAGGTCACATCTTCTTAAGGAAAACATGACCTTCTGTAGAAATTACTATGCTGCATCTCACACTTTTCACCTGGTTATTATTGAGGCTGTACGCTTGTTAGCATGGGGATTTCCTACATGCTTTTATAGCCTGCTGAAACTCCCAGAATGCATTGTGACCATCACATATTACAGCTGCATAATACTAATAGAACATGGAAGGGTAATGCACTGATAAATTACTGTAATTTATCTCAATTGGACTGAATTGATTGTCAGTTGTAATTGACAATGTGCTAACCATGTTCTAACAGAAAAATACATTATATATAACACAGAAATACATTCACATTTTCAGCATTCCCCCTGCAGTGGTATGGGGTGGACAACTTGGGAGGCAACATGACTGGGACGGCTGACCAAAACTGATCAAAGGGATATTCCATACCATATGATGTCAGATGAACTCTTAACAGCTAGAAAAGGTGGGAGTCAAACCTGCTTGTCCTCCAGGGCAACCACTATGCGTTTGGAGCCCTGCTTTCTGAAATGGGTCCAGACATTGCCTGCTGATGGGAAGCAGAGAATAAATCTTTGCTTTCACTTGCTTCCATGTGTGGCCTTGTTTTGCTTTTCATTAAACAGCCTTTCTCTTAACTTACAATTTTCATCTTATTTTCTTCCCCCTGATCCAGCTGAGAGGAGGAGAGGGGCGGAGTAGTGATAGAACAGCTTGATGGGCACCTGGCATCCACACAAGATCAAACCACCACACAAACTTTACTGACAAGTAACTTGAGTATCAAGAAGTCCATCCTGAATCTTGTATGCTGCAGTCCATGCTCCCATTTATCCATCAAGGACATAAAGAGAAAAATTATTATCCTTTATATGGCAATATCCTTTTATACATTTGAAGGCTGCAATTATATTTCCTGGCAGTCTATTCTTTTGAGGTGTATGTGGGTCACCACAAATTTTCCAGACTGTTTTCTCTCATTTCCTACCCAAGACTCTCTCCAACTGATCCTTCTCTTTCTGAAGTTGTGATGGTTCAAATGTGCATATAGTACTTTTGTTGCGGAATAAATGGGGAGGTGAGCTAACTTCTAAGATCATTGCAGAGAATACTTATGGTTATACTATTGAGTATTACACCTTTGTTGCAATTAGTGCAACTGAAGATGCAACAGATTTGCATAACCTGAAATCACATCTTCCACTATAAAGAAGTAGATTCAAAAGCTCTTGTCTTTCCACTTAGAAAGTACTCCTAGCATTTCAACACACTGGTTCATTAATACTCTGTGTTCGAGATATGACTTCCAACAGTGAAGACTTCCCAAATTTTGTTGCCATTGATTGCCACACTATTGGAATGGACTTATAAGATATATGTCAGATTTTTTAATACTGTTTTCAGCAACTATTTTGGAAGGGAATCAATGCCTTCAGGCACATCTCTGACTTAAAGTATCCCCAGAGGTCTTCAAGAATGATAACTATAGCTTATTTGGCATCTTTATCTTCAGAAAATGAAGAGGAAGAGGAGCAGCCACGTGGCTGCAAAGCAAAGCAGATTGTCTTACAACAGTATTAGCTGGAGGTGCAGCAATTGAACTGTGGATAATCAAACCACCCTTGTACCACAGACCAGAAGGAACGAACCATGAAAAATGTACAAACAGCAAAACAGACACCTCACATGAATTATCATACTACATGTGATTCAGCTTCTCAGCAAAAGACCAGGTTAAAAAAATATTAAAGCTACTTCTATAAAGAATGATGAAGGCATTTCTATTGATCGCTTCCCACCAACCCCTTAGTTACAGCTTCCTCTGGCTTCTTGCAGAATCTGATACTGAACTCAAAGTAATGACACAGATTAACTCTGATTACACTGGTACAGGGTGCCAGTTTCCTTCTGTCCCCTGACTGATGTGACCAGTAACTGTCATTTGCTGGAAATTAAAGCCAAGGGTCATCTGCATAGTGGAATGCACTTAGTTTTATGCCTTCCAAAACATCATTAGAACATAATCAGTCAAAAATTTCAAATAAATCAATGATACCTTCAAGGCAGAAATGCTACAATGCTATATGTTATGCCTAATGATCCCCCTCTGAAGTAGATTCTCTCCAAGAAACTGTCTGCAGGAGGAATATATGCTTATGTCAGACCAAGTTCATTCATTGCTGTTAAGTTTTCCCTCATATTTTTCATAACTCTTTTTCCATTGTGTTAAACCTCTTCTCCTTGCTCAAATTCACTAGACAGATTATCACAATCAAAAGCTTTAAGATATAACCCCCAAACTCTTGATGAAAATATGTACCAGCTTTTCAATTTGGAGCAGAGGCATGTTTTTTTAATTTCTGAATTTTATGTTTGTTTTCATCATTCTTCTCATCCTGGTAGAGAAGAATCACTCAATATCAACCTATAAATTCTAACAAATCTGTGAATAATTTATGCAGTGAAGGACACCAAATTACCACCTACCTGCACCTGTGGATAGCTCCCTTTTCTCTTCAATTGCATTCCAGTAGCACCGAATAATGCACTCAATAAGCGTAGCTGTCAAGTCTGGAAAGTGAAACAGATGCATCACTGTAAGGCAAAAGTTATTTCCTAGATTAAAGAAAATTCATGAGGAAGGCACTCTGTAGATCACCTCTTCCCAGACTTTGAGGTAAGCACCTCTCTTCATAGCAGAAAAGTGGCATGCACTTACCTAAATTCAACCTGAGAGTCCATCTCTGCATCAGGGGAAAAAAGCTAACAAAGAAATAAAAAATACAACCCCTCATATCACTGACCTCAGTATAAGGTAAAAGAAAATCAGCATTTTCTTTTTTGTTACCAGTCATTGAAGCAGGGTGGTCTGATCCTGTTCCATACACACTGAACAAAGATTTTTACTATACAGCAAAAGGAAATACCAGGTCCTGCTGCTAGATCAGATCAATTCCTTTGTGCCTCAGGTAAATGCCTGCTTTGTAGGCAAAGAAGAAAATTTTATACCCTAGAAGACTTCATCCTCTAAGGATGGAGCCTGAAGTGTTGTCTCTATTGCGTCTGTGGAGCTGAGATCACTCCAGAGTGCAGAGTGCTGGGAGCTGCATGATGCAGAGCTGTGTCACAGCACAAAGGTCTCCACCAGGTTTTTGTACTTCCCACCATTACTCACATACACCCCAGGAATCCAAGTGTGAGATTTGGTCCAGAGCTGCTCCCTTTTATAGGCTCAAGATTCAGAAGTACACCAGGATGTCCCCACCACTGCCAGGGGAAGCAATGTTAATGGGGTGTCCCTGCCCTGCTCCAAGCTCAGAAGCTGCTACTGCAGTCAGGTGGGCCTCTCGGTTCTGCTCTACTAAAAATTTTTAGACCTAAAAGAGAGAGTCCCAGTTCAGCACTTGGAGGAGCTACACCTGTCCCTCCTCCCACATTTTATCCTTCCACTGTGCTGAAGGTTCCTGGCTCAAGATAATAGCATGGAAAAGATCCAGTGGCACAGCCTGCAGCACCTCTTACCTCAGCCTGTCACAGTCACATGTCCTGAAAACTAGACACTGCCCACCACGTAACAGCCTAGTGCTGTCCTCCAGTTGACTCCCAGCTGCATATGTTGCCTATTCAAGAGTAGCACTTGGGCACTTCATAGCCTTCCCAAATGCTTTGTTCAACAAGTGACTGCTGACACTCTGAGAAGGAGCCTGCCAGGCAAGCATTAACAAAAGGTTTGAAGCAGTGCTCACAAAGAACGTGTTCCAAACATGTTCCCTCCATACTGGCATGCTGTGGAAGAGTCATGGGAGTTTTCTGTACCATTTCCAACCTCATTTCTCTTCTGGCTTGGCGGTCAGGTTACAGTTTGCTATTGCACCTCTAGTATTGCTAACCTTTACAGTAAAGCTTGAAGCTGTGAGCACTACTACCACACTACTGTGTGGTTCCTATCACTGGTAACATGGAAAATATTTTCCTGGAGGTGAACACTGAAAATACAGATCTAAGCAAATAAAATAATAATGTTTTTCCCTTAAAACATATGTCAAAAGGAACTGATTACATACATACAAAAGCTTTCTTCCTCAATGCTATTATGAATTAAAAAAACCCCTTAGTTTTACATTTAAAAAACCTAAAAATTAAAAAGACTTTTACAGAGATAGTGTGAAATAACTTCCATTTAACTACAAGCAGCAAGAAAGACTTCAAGTTATTTATACAAGTTACAGTCCCAAATTTACCTTTTTTATTCACTGACCAACAAATACATTCTCAGTCTTCAGATGTTTTCTTATTTTGTTTTGCTTTTAAATTTATACCCCATGGATAAAACACTCCCCAGATTCAAGATCAAATATTGAAAATATAAGGAACACTTAGTTTCTAAATATATGCAAGGTAAACTATCAACCTTTCATCCTTTATGGCCCTAAGTAATAATCTTCAGTTTCCATCTAGTGTCTCAATGAAAACCAGTAAATCATAAAAGCATCAAGCTGGCTCCTCTGAGAAGCCCAAAGCATTACATTATATCCAAATAACACAACAGGCATTGATTGATGCTTAGGAATCATCACAATGCATAGCTATGAATTGTTTGATATAATTGTTTACTCAGTAACATCAGGTGCCAGCATCAGGTAAAAGTATATGTGGATGACATAAATAGTCCTAAAATATCACAGTTACTGGAAGCTGTTAACAATAGTGATTTCATGAGAAAGATACATGTTCTGGAGTTGGAGTAGTTCTCAAGGAGGTGGGAAACAACATGGTCTATTCTGGATTGAGTCTCCTTCACATCTCTTTACCGTCTTATTACAGTGTTGTACCTAATTTGTCAGTTGACTGATTAACTTTGTGCCTGGCTCCAGTTGGTGCCAACTCCATGGCAATTTCCCAATTCCATCACATTGCTGAAATTATCCATCCGGAAAAAAACAAAAACAAAACACAAAACCTACCAAAAATGCACTGGGAACATCAGACCTCTACTGCTTCCCCTCCCCACAAACTGTATGAAGCAAATCAACTGTGAAGTGAAGTAAGAGCAGAAACTAGCGTGAATTATGCAAGCTATCTCAAATGATTATTCCCCCACTAACCACACCCTACTAGCCAACCATATTCCTGCTTCACCTATTGCAGGAAAATTCTTTCAGACAGCTGGGGTGTTTTTTTGGCTTCTTTCATACATCACCAAGAGCACCTCCCATTTGGTTTCTCAGGAGATTGCTAAAATACCATAAGTAACACAGTGTAGGCATTCTATCATTAGTCATTGTGATGAAGATCATTATGGCTTTATCTACTTGTGTCCATGATTTCTTTCAGTGCATCAGCATGGCCCTTTGTCCTCTGCAAACACACTCTGTCATTCTTCAATCCTTGTAATACCTATGTGACAAGTTATTATGCTCAAAGCCTTATTATGGGCAAATGGGGAAACACTTAATTTGGAAAGCCAAGAATTTATTGTTCGACTAATTAAAATCTTAACAGCTTAACTAAAATACAATAAACTGTTATTACTGTGCAGTTATAATGATACTAACCTTTGGAGTCCTGATTAACTGAACAGTACAATGCACAGCTGAGTAATGCAGCTGAATATTGCTATACAAAAAAGTGCTCTCTCTTATCACAGAATCACAGAAATTAGGGGCTGGAAGGGACCTAGAAGATCATCTAGTCCAACCCCCCTGCCTGAGTACTGCTGGCTCTCAAGTGTGATAGTAAGTCAACCTCAAGAATCAGCTGGGGGCAGGGTGAGAAGGGAAGGAATAATGGGAATTCAGTACTGCAACAAGTTGGTAGCATCTCCAGTCCTTTGATAGAAGGAGCAGCATGTTAATCAATGAGGGTTTTTTCCCCTATCCTTTGCTAAGGAGTATGCTGTGAATGGTTTCTTCCTTTTCCCTCTAGGGTCCACATTTGGATGTTTTCATACTTTTTCTAGCACAATTTTACACAAACCTCTTTTTCTCAGATGTGCAGCTTGATGTTACATCCATATTTGCTATCGGTGAGAAACTCTCTCCATAAATTGGATACTTTTTCCTTTTCTCTTTACTCTACTAACAGTGGTTTAGTCCAGCTCTGCATTTTTTTTACCATAGTATGAGTTGATAATAGCCCTAAGGCCTTCAGTATTATCCCTTACCTCTTCCATTATCACCATGTGCCTCTACTCCTCTACATCATATCCTGTGACTTCTTTGGTGGCCCCTACTCTCATACCATGCCTACATTAGCCCATGTAGTGTTACAGTACAGCCATAAATGTTTCCTTCTAATAACTACTTGTTACAATTCCCTCAATTGTCTATATAAAATTATGGTAATTCCGCATGCTTATACACAATTAAGCAAGAGTAAACCAAACTATGTAACAGCTTCCTTGTCATTTAAATCAATTGTGGTTGCAGTAAACTAAAACTCTAGCTGGCTAAGACAAAATCAGGCAAAGACTAGTAAGAATCAGTCTCAAGGACTCAAAGTGATTAAGCTTACACAGTAAGCAGGTTACAGGGCTGTAATGAGTGAGACAGCACTCAAAACATAAAAAAAGTTTATCTGTCCTTGAGCTTTTTGCACAATTTCAGCAACTGAATATTAGTGTGCACTTCTCTGTGTTTCTTCTAGGCCCAAAAGGCCAATTACATACCTTCATGGCAAAACAAAGTCTTCTGGGGTAATTTAAAGATGATTTAGGGGAAAAAAACCCCATCAACCCAGATACAGATATAAATGGATATGAAACAGAATTGTTTAAGTTGAAAAAGACCTTTAAGATCATTGAGTCCAACCATTAAACTAACGTTGCCAAGCCCACCACTAAACCATTTCCCTCAGCACCTCATCTACACATCTTTAAAAATACCTTCAGGTATGGTGACTCCACCACATCCCTGGGCAGCCAGTTCCAGTACTTAGCAAGAAGTTTTTCCTAATGTCCAACCTAAACCTCCCCTGGCACAGCATGAGGCCATTTTCTCTTGTCCTATGACTTGTTACTTGGAGAAAAGACTGATCTCATCCCACTACAACCGCCTTTCAGGTAGTTGTAGATTGTGGTAGAGGCTCCTGAGACTCCTTTTCTCCAAGCTAAACAACCCATTCCCTCAGCCACTCCTCATAAGACATGTTCTCTAGACCTTTCACCAGCTTTGTTGCTCTTTGGCTATGCTCCAGAACTTCAGTGTGATTCCTGTAGCGACAAGCTCACCAAGTTCTTTAATTAGCAACCTTTGTTCCACAGAATCATCGGGTTTGTCTTAGTTTCTACAAACATAGATCAGATTGGAAGTGATGGAGATCATCATCTGGAAATGGGGAAATGGGGAAATTTTGCAACTCCTCCAAAGTAGGTGTTTTAAAAATACCAAGTAAAAGCTAGTCACATGTATGCTATTCCTGGCTGCACATCTATCACAGTTGTTAGCCAGTCAAGTATGTTTGGGTTGTTTTTTGTTTTGTGGGAGTATTTTTTGTGTGTGTTTTTTTTGTTGTTTTGTTTTGTTGGGGTTTGGGGTTTTTTTGTTTTTGTTTTTTGGCTGGATACAGGATCTTGAACATTTATTGATGAATTTGTCATTTGTGCTCCTTATGACAAGGTTTCATATAATTGTCTTATCACCTTATTGTAGCCTCACTTTGCACAAGTTTTCAGCCAAATTTGTCAAAATTGTAATCAATTCTGCTGAAATATACCATGAAAAACTGAATTGCAGCTTTAGCAGAGCACAACACAAGCCTATACCACTTTTCAAATATCCACTCAATGTCCATCTCCTAGTATGGGTGGAAGAGGTAGCTGCTGGTCCAGTTTCCTCTCCTGAACAGACTTATTTAGACAATATCTGAAGTCTGGAAAATAACTGGAGATTTTTCTCTCTTTCTCTTATACTACCTGTCTTTCCCAGAGACTAAATACAGTGGATCTTCATCCACTAGGCTGTTAAAAAGTCACGTCTTGACACAACCAAATAAAAGGCTTTTTGTTAACTATAAAATGGGTTAAAGAAGCAGATGTTACTACCTTCTGGCAGAGGAAAGAAAAGCCACATTTTAAGGCAAAATAGTCCCTTAATACATATTGAAGAGCCTGCACAGTGGAATGTTTGATGCAACCCAGAAAGCCCAATTTGTGAAAGCAGCTATCTTTAGAGACGTGAAGAAACAAGAAAGCCATTGAAAAGCATATCCTTCCATGCTCAGCAGGGTCTGCAGTGCTACATCCTCATTATGCCAAGCACCACACAGAGTGAAGCCTGTAGAAGACTGAAGATTCTAAGGAGGTCTTATACTGTTACATATATTCACAAAATCAGAACAGTTGCTCTGGTTTGAGCTAAACCTATTCATCTAAATCTCAGTTACATTTGAATGAAGTTGTCCTCATTCAAACAAATATGACATGGGTCAGACACACCCATTTTGGTTTTCACTGAATTTTTGAGGCAGGAAGGAGACTCTGGAGATCTTCTAGCCCAGCCCCTGCTGAATGAAGGTGAGGTAGAGTAGGTCACAAAGACTTGCCCAGTCACACTTGGAATATCTTGAAGAATAGTGACTCCACAACCTCTCTGTGCCATCTGTGCCAGTAGTCAGTTACCCACACAGTAAAAAAGTGGTTTGTTTTTTTTAATGGAACTGGATGGAACTTTCAGTTTGTGCCTACTGTCTCTTGTCCTGCCAATAGGCACCACTAAGAAGCTTTTTACTTTGTCTTCTTTACTCCTCTATTTAGATATTTATACACAGTGATGAGATTTTCTCCCTAAGCTTTCTTTTTTTTTTCTTTTTTTTTCTTTTTTTTTTCCTGGCAGATGAGTCAAGACTCTGTCTTCCCTCATATGAAGAATACCCCAAATCCTTAATCATGTCTGTGGCCCTTTGCTGGACTCTCCAGTGTGCCCATGTATCTGTTCCACCAGGAAGACCACCACTGGACTCATCAGTGCAGATGCAGCCTTATCAGTGCCAAGTAACGCAGAAGGATCACTTCCTTTAGCCTGCTGGCAACACTTCTCCTAATGCACTCCAGAATATCACTGGCTGCCTTTGCCTCGAGGATCCATTGTTGGCTAATGTTCATCCTGCAGTCTACTACCAGGACACTCAGGTCCTCATCTGCAAAGCATCTTCAGAGCATGATCTGTGATTTGAGCCTATGAACACAGGGAGTCCTCGTTTCTGTGAGCACTTGCATTGACCATCTACATACAGACAATGTGCAAATGTCACAGGGGTTAATATCACAAGATGGATGGATTAGCAAGCATGTACTGCAGCTGACATTTATTGTTTGACCTTGAGATATTTTTGCATCATTTACTTTCCTCCAAAGAATGGCAGGAAGAAAATGCCAAGCTTTTCAACACAACTGTCTGGCTAAGCCTCCCTTACAAGTGACATACTATTCACATAGTTTTCTATATAAACTACTGGTTTCAGATAGAGAACACCTAAGGAACAGCCTGCATGCTTGGGTACATGTAATAATATAACCTTTTGATCCAGAACCTGAGAACATATCTTAAAATTTCCAAGAGCAATAGAAACCACCTTGAACCTTGACCTGAGAAATCCTCAAGGGGTTGTATTTATCCAAAAGCTCCCTAGCTGGTATGGCCTTCTGTCTGCACTGTTTTCTTCCTGCATTCAGATACACCACCAGGCTGACAACATCCATTGCCAACAAAGGAAAAAAAAAAACACCAACCACCACCACAAACCACAAACAAACAAAAAGAATCCCCACAACCCAGGATTACTCACTTTTAAATCATAGAATGATTTGGCTGGAAGAGACCTTCAGGATCATCAAGTCCAGCCATTAACCCTACACTGTCAGGATCCCCAAACCATGTCCCCCAGCACCACATCTACACGACTCATAAACACCTCCAGGGATGGGGATTCCACCACCTCCCTGGCAGCCCATTCCAATGCCTAAGCACTCTCTCTGGAAAGAAATTCTTCCTGATATCCAACCTAAATTTCCCTTGGTGCAACTTGAAGCCATTTCCCCTCGTCCTGGCATCTTTAACTAGGGCAAAGAGGTCGACCCTCATCTCCCTATAACTTCCCTTCAAGTAGTTGTAGAGAGCAATAAGGTTCCCCCCTGAGCCTCCTCTTCACCAGACTAAACAATTCCAGCTCCCTCAGCCTTTCCTCATAGGAGAAACTCTCCAGACCCTTCACCAGCTTTGTTGCCCTTCTCTGAACCCGT
>WYEA01007110.1:46782-59658 GCA_033558465.1 Alcedo atthis
AATCACCTCCCTGCTCCTGCTGGCCACACTGTTCTTGATGCATGCCAGGATGCTGTTGGCCTTCTTGGCTGCTTGGGTACACTGCTGGTTCATATCCAGTTGGCCGTCCACCAGCACCCCCAAGTCCTTCTCCGAAGTGCAGCTTTCCAGCCACTTCTACCCAAATCTGTAACACTGCAGGGGGTTGTTATGACCTAAATGCAGGCCCCTGCACTTGCTCTTGTTGAACCTCATGCAGTTAGTTTCAGCCTATCACTCCAGCCTGGCCAGATCCCTCTGCAGAACATCCCGACCCTCAGGCAGATCGACACACCCACACAATTTAGTGCCATCTGCAAACTTGCTAAGCATGCACTCCATCCCCTCATCAGCTTCACAACAGAGATCAGTCAAAGCCAACTCTGGACTTTGCTGAGTCTGGCATGTCTGTCCAACAGAGCTTATGAAAAGACTGGAGTGACACTACACCAGTGGAAACTGTGGCATCTGGGAAGAGGCAGCAGCCTCTAGTTTGGACATACTCTGTACTCAGGTTAGACAGGAGCTCTGCCTTCTTTTAGATGCAACACACTGCTGGTTGGCTGCTCAGTGGGCTTTTGCCTCTGAGAGAGAGTCACCCAGGTTCCAGCATCGTTTACGGGCATGCTTCATCTAGAACTTGGCAAGGTAATTTTTTTTCTGGCACATCTGAAGTTGTTAACTCCAGGTAGAAACTATTTTAAGATGCTTTTATGCCACTATAATTTTTGCTCATTTCAGTTTCTATCAGGGACTAATTTTTAGCTCAATGAAAAAACAAAATTCATCCTACTGTCTTTCCAGGATAAAATCATTCAAATGGAAATTAAATCAGTGTCTTCACAAAGAAATAGTTGTTTCCAAGCCCAGCACACCAAGCAGTACCTTCAGAGTGGCAGTGAAGCTTAATTGATGGTATCACCTTTATCAACAAGGCAGGAAACCTTCAAAAAAGTGGTTGGAAGTCTGAGATCTCTCATCTTTAAACAGTTTGCATTTAACAATGTTGACTGTAAATGCCATCCTTTTAACTCCTACTCATGATTTCCAGCTCACACTTCATCTACCCATATCTCTGGCACCCTCTTGATACCACAACAACACAGGGATATCTAGAGTCTACACATGAACATGGATTGTCAGCCTGCAGATCAGCCTTCCTAGACCAATGTCTTGAGCCCATGAGTTGTAAATGATTGGTCATGCTCAAATGATAGGAAAGAAGCAACATGGAGCCTGTTGGTTTTGGTTTTTTTCCTCCCCACTTCAGATTATGTCATTTAATATCTTTTTTTTTATTACCCTAGTGTTTGATAGTAGTACAGAATTCAGCAGCAGGGTAATAAAAAAAAGCTATATCTCAATTCCATATCATGCTGCAAAATACATACGCAATGATTATGCCACACTAATTAGACAAGGGGACATCTTCCTGAGGGTCTCACACTGCAATGTCACTCCTGTGGGAGACTGAACATCTTCCTATTTTGGGAGAATCACTTCCCTCTTGGACATACACTATAGAAGATTTGTCCCTCCTTTCTACATGCCAGTTTAGGAAAAAGAAACAGAATGGACATAGTTGACAGACAGGCAAAATACATTATATTTGTTTTCACAAATGGTAGATTCTGGAACAGGCACTTAGGCTGTTAAGATATGTGTTTACATCAACAGAGCAAAATACAGTCAGAATGGTAGTAAATGGACCTGTATCACATAATAAACAAGCAGAAAAACAGAAAATGGGTTCAGGCTTTAGTCCAAAAACTGTTGGGACAGCCTCACAGTTATACAGCACTGGACAGCAAGAATTACAACAGCAGCAGCAATTTTATCCTAAAAGGCTTTCCTATTATTAATTTATTACCACCAGTGTCATCCAAATCCCAAGCCATGATTTCAAGTGTGACATGGTGGTGGGTTTTCATGTTTTGATTCTAAACCCAAGCCCACCACTTTTCTGCACTGTATTTCCTCTTGCTTTACTCAACAGTTCCAAACCTAAGTGCCTAAAGAGGCAAGAAGACCACCTCTTCCAAAATATCATCTTTTCCAGGAAGAGTAAACTTCTTCAATATAGACAGTCTGAGCAGTTGCTCACACTAAATAAAGACAGCTTCCTTGATGAATCCATCATAGCACAGGATTTCAAATGAGCAAGTGCTGGAAGTGAATAAATAATTCAGCAGGAGAGAAGGTAAGTGTGCCATACCGCTAAGATTAATTTTATTATTAAAATAAAAGGCTCACTGAAGATTACAGGAAAACTTTCTGGAGGACAGGTTTTCTAATGGACAATGATTTGCACAAGGATTGGTTAACTTGTATTTCAGTGCTGTTGACAAGAAGCGGTTCTTCACGTGCATGGCTGCATCTTCACATGTTTAAAATGCTGCCTTGTTGCCATTAGCAGCACTCTTGGGGTCCACCGTGCCCTATACAACACCAATCACATACGGGGTCCTTTGAGTTCTGAGATCATTTTGCTAAGCTTTGAAAGAGATAACAGCTGCTAAAGATTAAAGCTAAAACAAATCAAGTTAATACAATGGTTTCCTTGGTAGGGAAGGAGATTTTAAATCAGATTCATACAGGTTACAGGCCTATGTTCAATCCCAACATCTAAACAGCAGAATACATCATCTTGTGACCCTATTGTCCTCTAAAGAGCTTTTCTGTAATTTCCAGTGAGCTTTAAGCATCTTCATGGGGAATAAATCTCAGTCACTGACACATGCTTAACTTTTCTGCCAACTGTAAGGAAATGAACCAGAACTCCTGAAAGTCTTCAGAACTGCTCATGGAAACTTACTTTTTCTCCCCCATTTCACTGTTCCCACCTGTCTGTGCATCATGAAGTCTCTTCTAATTGAACTTAATTTTAAGGTTCAAATGCATTTCCTGGACAGATTCTCATCTTGGGTACAGCAACACAAATCCAATCACAGTATTATATTAATGAAGTTCACTTACTTTGAGAGGCAGCTCCACTTTTAGCTCTCTAAAGAATTGCCAAAGTATGGAGTATTTTCAAAATCTAGCAGAGATAGAAATTAATTCTTGAAAGCCTAACTAGGTAGCTAGGTCAACTCTGAAAACATTTACTGCTCAAGCCCATTCTCTTGATCTCTTTCTTCTAGGGAGACCAGTAATTACTGAAAGACTTTGAGGGCCAGTAATTCCAATGAGGGTGAATTAGTTTTGATCTGGTCTTTGTCAAGAAGCAAAAATTAAGTGTCTGCATTTACTTTATTAAATTATTTTACTAATCATATCTCTTAATTTTTAGATTAATATAAGGCATTACATTTCAATTGTTAGAAAGGTTTTCAGACTTAACGTGCCTGCTCCAGCCAAACAGAAGGCTACTGCCAAAAGGGTGATCTGGTTCCCTGATATGACCATTGCTACTAAATCATCCCACTGAAGGTGCAGTCAGGTGGCTGCAATGCAAATCTTTGATCAACCCCAAAAATAACATCCCACCTTAATCCCCACATGAAGAGATTGCAGTTGACTCATCTGTCATTGTCCTGACAGCAAGACAAGATGAACCATTGGATTTCATGCATGGTGGAAGGAAGCAGCTGGGAGACTTGTACAACCTCTTTCAAAAATTAGCTGCTAAATAACTGAATTAAAATATGTTTTCACATTGTGCTAACTCACCAAACGGTGAGGAAAGGAAGGATATTTCCAACTTGTTATGGTAAGGGATAGAGGCCTGGTGGTAGGATTGTCAAAACTATAACCTGATCAAGTTTGCTTATTTTTCTGCTGCAACAAGGAAAATGGTAGGGAAGAGGTAGATGGAAGATAAAACATCTTTAACAAGCTGGTTAGCTACAGAGAAAAATGAATCTGTTAGCTTTGATTTTAGTCTAAACTGTTTACCTGAAGTTGGAGAATATACCAAAGTCTGGAGTATTCCCATGGAATTAATTGCAATTGCACTTTGTAAATTAGAAAAAACAGTATTTAAAAAAACCCCAAGAAACTTCTGTATCCTACAGTCAAATGCAACAAGGATATCTTGTCCTAAATATGCATAATTTGGAAACAGAATTGTTGTATTCATGTGTGAGCATCAGAACACAAAAACCCTAACTTCATCACAAACAACTCAGCACTTGCCTATCATAGAATGGTTTGTCTTAGGAGATCTTAAAGATAATAAAATTCCAACCTACCTGCCAGGGGACTCCACTAGATCAGGTTGCTCAAAGCCCCATCTAACCTGGCCTTGAACACTTCCAGGGACAAGGCAACTTCTTCCAGTGTCTCACCATGCTCACAGTGAAAAAGTTCTTCCTTATATCTATTCTAAATCTGCCCTCTTTCCGTTTAAAATGGTTAACCCTCATCATTACACATCCTTTAAATAGTAGAAGGCAGCTGTCTCTCCCCACAGGCTTCATTCTCCAGGCTGAACAATGCCAACTATCTCAGCCTGAGAGGGGATGTGCTCCAGCCCCCTGATGACCTTTGTGGCCCCTCTGCTGGACCTACTTGAGCAACCCTATCTTTTTTTTTCTTTTTTTTTCTTTTTTTTCATGCTGAGAGCCCCAGAGCTGAACACAGTACTCCAGCAGTGGGGTCTCAGAGTAGAGAGGGAGAACCCCCTCCCTTGACCTGCTGGTCACAATTCTCTTGATGCAGCCCAGGATGCAACTGGCTTTCTGGCCTGCAAGTGGACATCAACAGCTCATATGCAGTTTTTTGTGCACCAATACCTCCAAATCCTTCTCTGCAGTGCTGTTCAAGTCCTTGCCCAGCATGTATTTGTACTTCGGATTGTCCCAACCCAAGCACAGAACCTTGCACTTGGCCTTGTTGAATTTCATGAGATTAGCACAGGACCACCTCTCAAGCCTGCCAAGGTCCCTCTGTGTGACATCTCCTCCCTTCAGTGTGTCAATTGCACCATGCAGCTCTGTGTCATCCATTAAGTTGTGGAGAGCACACTAGATCCCACTTGTGGAATCTAATGCTGTCCATGTCTCTGACAAAGATATTAGACAGCGCACCCATTCCTGAGGAACAACACTTGTTACCAATATCCACTTTGACACTGAGCTGTTGACCACAACTCTTTTGAGTGTCACCATCCAGCCTGTTCCTTACCCATCAAGTGCTCCATCCATCATCTGTCCAATATAGAGATAAGGATGTCATGCAGGACAGTGTCAAACATATATGTGAAGTCATATATACATGAATTAAAAGTGTTACTTGACAATGAAACGTATTCCAAGAAGTAAAATAAATAATCTGTTAACAGATGTATGTGTGAGGGAGAACATCTGTGTCTTAATACCTTTGACTCCACCTACTCCTGTAACAAACTTTCTGCTAACAAACTAACCCAGGACTCTCTTCAAGTTTGCCTGCCTGCAGGTACAAATCTAATCTGTGCAGAGAAGAATCTCTGAAGAACATACATGATGCAAAGTCGGGTCTAAAGCATACTGGAGGACTTACAGTTCCCGGGGAAGACTTTTTGCAAGCCTGCTAGCTGCCTGGACTGCCATGAGACATATGGTGACACAGGATGGTAGAGAGATAGTTTCCAGGAGATATCTCTGGTTTGCAGCAAGACAGTGCTGAACTTGTTTTAGCCTCTGGAAGCCACAGTAATACAAACCTCTCAGTCTTATCCAGCTAGACAAGAAGTGACTGCTGCGTCCCTTTGTTACTGTATTATTACCATGCAGCACTGTATGACCTTGTATTTGGCATTTCTATTGATGTTCTGTAGAAGGAGCTCACCTAGGGCAGCTAATTCCTAGCTTTGACTCCAACAGGGCTATTCTGCCAGCACAAAGGCTGTATTAGCCTCTAGGCACATTCTTTCCAAAACCGTCTTAGTTGGAACTCTGATTTATTTCACAGTCAATAGAAACCACTTGACCCTACCAATTCAATTCAGCACAGGTGCAATGTCAGTTCCCTCATCTCCTTGCATTCATTCAATTACATTTCTGTGCTAACTTAGCTTTTCTCTGTTCTTTAACCACAAGCAGCAGCCTCTTGAAGATTTCTTGTTCTGTTATTTATTTATCTGTAGGCAAATGTTGTCTGTGACCAAAACACCCCCAAGTGTTTCAATGACTCCACTCGTTTTTTTCACTTGATCCCAAGCATCATCCTTCTCAGTGTTGTACCAGGAATGGATACTCTAATACCTTAGACTCGCTGCTACAGAATATAAAGAACAGAAATACTACGTAAATTAACTCACAATGGCATTGTTTCCTTTGGCACGTCTGAAATAAGTGATCTAGAAAAGTAGACAGCTATGACAAAGAGGCGTCTGTTGTTCTTCTTGTCAATGTCGAAGCAATTCATTAGAAGATGACTTACAAATATGAAGATCTGCTCTGCAAATGTCTGCTCTCCTCATGTGCCCCCTTAGCTCCACTTCACTACAAATTACTAGTTTTTCATGCACTGGTATGACAGTCTTGATAAAACAGTCTTGATAAAGCAGCATTTGCCTCACCAGTGCAATGAATTACCCAATGATGGTTAATCCAGTTACTCTCTGGCAATTTCACTGCAGCAACAGCCAGGTCTGTCCATTGCAGATATGTGCAGAAGCATAAGTTTTCCACCTTAAGTCAGTCAGTTTGTGTGCACTTAATCCTAGGTTCACAACTGCAGCCTGGCAGTGGCCTCCCAGATGAATATACTTCACCAAAATGAGTAGTTTAATCAAGGCACCTGCTAGGGCTGTTAGGAGGACACCTTCCTTCCTACAATCCAAGCTCTGCCCACAGCACCTTTCTCTATATGTTCAGAGCAAACATCATTCCACTGCATCCAGCTTTCTTCCTGCACCTCTCCTTGCCCAGCCAGGCAGCCTGGGGAAGGGAGTCAGGAAACACAGCCAAGCTCCCTCATTAGCACACTATTTTCCTCTTTACAGAGAGCTGAGACAGGTCAGCACTGTTTGTAACAGGGCACACAGCTGGAGACTAGACAGATCTCATTAGGCATTTATAAATCTGCCTTTAGAATTGAAGATGAAGCTCAAACACAGAGGCAGCTGCAGAAATGCATTTTTGGCCAGTCTGAGTAAATTCTCAGTTTACCCAGCACTCTGAAGAGCTGTACAGCCATCCTGCTCAATGTGCCATGGTACCGTGGAGGATTTCTTGCAGGCCTTCTGATTAAATCAAGTTTTCCGTACCATTCAAAAATGGGTCTGCATATTTGTTTTTCAAATTCTTCCATGCTACCAATCCAGGCTCTACTTTAACTACAGACTGACATCTTTTACTGAGGTGCAGGAGTAGAGCTGCAGGACACATAACCATGTCTGGACAGGCACAATATGTGCCACTTCAGATTTATATCCAGAACAGATATATGCCTGTATCTGTCCAAAAGTCTAGCTCTTTGTTTCAAAGCCATTTCTGAACATCAGGTCAGAAATGCTCTCTGCCCTTTTCTGTACTGACTGATGAGCTTACCTGCATTGAGCTCAGTCCCAGCTCCCTCCTGACATAACAGCCATACACTGTTTCTGCTATCTCCCCTTTTCCTCTTCCCTAGGCCACTTCAGAGCAAGTCAGGTTCCTACCTATGCTTTCCTTAACAAGTAAAAAATCAGTTTCAAATTGCAAACAACTTGATCTTTTACCTCTTTCTCCAGCCTTTTGAGATTTTTGCTGTGCCCTTGATATGAGATTCAATGTCTCATTCAAAGTCTTCAAAGTCCTTAGAATTCACATTTTGTATGCAGTTCCCCAAACTAATTTAATTTCATTTGTGAACTATGTATTTTTTCATCACTTCTAGTAAAGTAACACCTCTGTTTAAATGTGTTAAATGCTGCCCCTTAATAATGCTCTTCAGCAAGCACCTTAGAACAGGAGGACAAGACTAAAAATTTTCCTAGTTAAAACTGAATGAGGTGAACAAGAAATAAGGAGAGGGAGAACAGTTATGTAGAAAACCCATGGCAGTTGGCAAGTTCTCAATAACAAAATGACAAACAACAAAGAAAGGTTTTTGAATATCTTGACAAATTTGTGACAGAAGCACATTAATGTTTCTGGGCATATAAGGACCCTTTCTTCACTTTTCTATGCCCATATCTGTACAGAAGGCAGAAATCAGATGTGTCTGTACACTCGAAACTAGCTAAGCGTCCACATTATGCGCCCATCACTGCCTAAAGTTCCATGTGTCATAGTCACTATATTATGCTTCCCTGAAAATAGCTATTTGAATTTAATGGTAGCTGGTTTATATCCCAGGGGTATTATCACTATTGCAGTTACATTTCCGCAATTCATTAGCTCAGTTTCTGCCCTGGATGATTATGTGGCACTTCTCCGTGGCAACACTGATATGTGGAATTCAGTTTCAGAACGAGAAGAAACCCTCAGACCCTCAGATTTCAACATAGCTGGCAACACGAGAAGCAAGAGCACTCAGGCTGCAAATTCCACAAGACAGTAGCTGTTTGTCTAACTTTTGCTGTGCTTCAGCAACTGGCAGGTTGAGCGGTGCCCAGTGCGTAGCTGGCTCTCTGCTACGAGGCTTGCAGCTGATTAGTCATGTGTTGACTCATTTCAGACATGCTAGAAAACCAGTCAAAAGGAAAGGCATGGGGCTTTACAATATTTCAGGTTCTACTCTCATCTAAATGGAGCTGGGCTACTGAGGAGGTACCATTTATTTCTTGCCATGTTACAGCAGGACTTGCTCTCCATTGGCTGGCTCAATCGTGCCTCTGACACCTACCCCTTTGCAATAACAAGAATTAGCACCTAAGCATAGGATTGTTTTCTATGTTGGAAGATCCTAGACAGTCTGTACATTTAGCAAAGCACATTCAAGACATCTATTAACTTGCCCAGTAGTGAAATACCAACACCTGTGAGTTGCAGAGTGATACATGCTTTACAGCAGACAAAGTCACCACAAACCATTAACTGACTTAAAATCACAGAATTACCATGACTCTACCTGGCCTAGAAACAGTTATTTATGTTGAAAAAGTTGTAAATTGACAGTATTTTCTCATGCTTCAATAAATCTATTCCTATTTTTTAAGGAGACAAAACTCAGGAGAATTAATAAGTAACATGAGACTACTTACCACAAAGTTAAAAAAAATAATAATCCAACCCCAAATCTTCATCTGCAAGCAATTTTTGCCTTCACTGCATTGGTGTGCTTCAACCCAGGGATTAATAATGACTACTCAGCCTGTTCTAGTCTGGCTCTCAACAACTGAAGCTTCTCTGTTTTGATAAATTAACCAGAGCAGGAGAAAAAACCTTGTTTCCAGCCCACCAGCTTAATGGGGTGGTGAATTCTCTCTCCTGTCTAGCAAAAACCTTGTTATTTGTATAGAAGAGGACACAGTCGTCAGAGAAACCTTCCTATTTCAGAGTGCTCTTTAACTCTGTGGCTCCTCTCCTGCCCCACAGAAACCCTATAGGCACCACAGCACACGTGAACCCTGGCTCTCCACTGTACAGTACCTCACTATGCAAAAACGCTGGCCGGGAGCATATTGGGTTCCTTGGGTGCACTGTTAACAGTGAAACTCTAAATCAGTTACAGTAAAATAACGGAATTTCCATTTCTGCTGCATGCTGTTGAAGTGAAGTCTCTTATCCAAAGACATCATTGCTTTTAAAACTACCAGCTTCCCACACGTATTGTTGGTGACCACAGAGTATCTACTGCAGACACAAAAATCATCGGGCTTTAAAAGCAGGAGAAACCATTAAATAACCAATCTTCAGACAGCAGGTCCCTTTCAAAGACCACAAAAGAATGTTGGGTAGGAGCAAATGGGCAATTACAATCCCAGCAATGCCTGACTTACTTAAGGTGCTCTGCTTAACAGCAGCTCACAGGCCTGTGGCATTAGAAATGCCTCTGAGTTAATGGTACTAATTGGTAGGATTTCAAGTGCACTAGAATTGTGCTCTACAGGACTTCCTGACCACTCTGATGGAATTAATTTCATCCTAGTGCCTCCATGTTCATATTATGTATACTCCTCCTACCAAAAAAAAAAGCATTTTAAATAAATAAAGCCAGTTTAATTACTCTGGTAGCCACTGGGAACACTTACAAAGCCACCACATGTGTCAAAGGAACCCCATGTGGCTAAAGAACCACATGCTACTTCCCATGTGTCTGAAAGGGAAAATAACCCCTATTCTACAGTTTAATAAATAACCCTACTAAATAAAACATGGCTGTCATATGTGAGATTTGAGGGGGTATTGAGTATGAGATGCAAAAGCCTAAGTAAGCAGTGTTCACAACTAAGCAGGACAGAGAAAGGCTTGGAAGTATGTGTCTCTTAAGTAGCTACATCCAGTAATTTGGTATTACTGATAGAGTGCTCAACATTTTTCACCCAGTCCAGTGAAAGGCAAGGAAGAAATACATCTGCTGTGTACAAATGCACTATTAGGCAATAACCATGACACCAGAAAAACTCAATCTGAAGACAATTCTTCTTAGGAGTAAACAGTATGGATATACTATACCTGTAAGCTGGAAATCAGGAGGTCCCTATTCAGTAGAGCTGTCAGATGTTTTGTGCAAAACTATTTAAACACCAGCTTTACAGATAAAGCAAGGCCAGTCTGTGAAAGTGAATACAAGAGCAACTAGATGTGACAGTGGGGAAGCTCACTCTCACAGCCTGAGATATCCTTCTAGTCTTCTTTTAAAGTACTTAAGTACTCCGTATGTCCCAGCAGATTTTACAGAGACATTTTTCACATACCCACTTCCCCCAGAGCTCAAACACT
Source organism: Alcedo atthis (assembly GCA_033558465.1). Taxonomy (NCBI): domain Eukaryota; kingdom Metazoa; phylum Chordata; class Aves; order Coraciiformes; family Alcedinidae; genus Alcedo; species Alcedo atthis. The sequence goes on from WYEA01007110.1 coordinate 57,597, forward strand.
GTAAAAACAGGGAATGTTTGGCCTGCGGGGCTACTGATCTACCCATCATCTAAACTGGGAAGATGAAAGCATTTTAGCTTTCTGGGAAGTATGACCACTACTTACTTAGGTTTTCTACAGATAAAACATCCGGGGCTACACAAAAAATTCAAAGTTGCAGTAAGCACTTTGTAAGGCTTGATATATACATAGTCTAAGATCTGTTAAACCTAAAGCAACAAGTAGCCTGTGGTGTCTCTGATTTCATTTACAGCTTATATAACTCATCAGCTGTGCTTTCATTTGTTGCTGTTAATTCAGACAGCATTTTTTTCCCCTGGTTCATAAATGCTACCAAAATGAGCTTCCAACAGAAGTCTGCGTGGACATTAGGATGATTGTCCCCCTTTCACTGCTGATCACATCATTCAAAAGCTTGTTTGCACTGTCAGTTTCAGGCAGCTTCAGTAAAGTCTGGGAACAGACATCTTCCACTGTTAGCATTACAAATAGGAAGAAGCTGTCTACTTCAGACTCAGCCACTAACCCGAAGAATCAAGCAACACTTTTGAAACTTTTTCTTGCAGGTCAAGACAGCAGAAGGTCGAACCTTGTGTTTTCAGAAACAGCAAAATGGATCAACAGCTAAGAAAATAATGAAAAGCAGAGTTTAAAATTACACATCTCCAAATGGACCATGCTTTCCCCTTGACTTAATTATTTCTGACACCAAATAACTCACTACTTGCTACCAAACCCCACAAGACTGCTTTCTGGGGTTGTTTTCACAGGGTATATACGGGGTGTGTGTGTGTGTGTGTGTGTGTGTGTGTGTGTGTGTGTTTATACAACATATTGCCTTTTTTAATAAAGAAAAAGCAAATTAGACTTGGCACCCACAAAGAGGTACATATGTCATTATATTGGCAAATAACAAGTCATTTTCAGTGACTCAGAGCAAAATCCACCTGTGTCTTTAACCTAAAACAGGTTACATTCAAGTTCTGCCAAAGGGGATAGACACTTGCAGAACAGCAGAGTGCATTGTGTCAGGCTGCTTGGATTTTTCAAATACCTCCTCCTTCCAGATCAGAATACCACATTAATCAAGCAGATTACAACACAGAAGTATGAAAGGTGATATTATTGTACAAAATAAGTTTAGTATGTCTACCAAGCTACGGCGAAGACTAGGAGAGGTTTTGTAAAAAGTCTTAGTTACAAATAAATACAAATAACCAAAACCTGTGATAAAACACCAATTAGATTAATCAATTCAAATTTACTAGAAGTTACCCTGTAATGAAGCTAAGTGTTACTACAGTAAAACATATTATGTGACTGCTTGTTCAAGTGATTTTGTCCTTAAAAAAATTATGAAGAAACAAGGGCAATGAAGTGTGACTGACTGCATCATTGCTCCTTTTTCTACCCACAAATAATTCAATAGTATTTAAAAAAAACCCACATATTTTTAGCTAGAGAAGGGCTCTGGATATGATTAAGCAGTATTAAAGGCAGTATGAAGAGGCTGAGTTTGTCTCAAGCTGCCCCTACCATAACTATTGGGTTTGCAGATAACGTTTGATCCATTACCATGGCAGCCAAGAGTGAACTATGCACCTACAGCATGACAACAAATAAAACACTAACCCACAGTGTGACCAAACACACAAAGCACATTTTTACTTTATGAGAGAGTTGACATTGTTATCAATCAAGGTCAAAGTTTAGTTACCACTACTGTAACTATATGCACAGTACACATATGTATTAAACCAAGTATATAGCAGGATTCAGTTTCTCCATTACAGAAGCTTAACTTGACATATATGTCAAGAAACATAGGAACTGAAAGAAGAGAACAAGGGTTGGCCTCTGCAGAGAAGTATCTGGGGGATCTAGTAAATAAGAACTTGGATACAAGTGAGTAGTGTGTCCTTGTAGCAATGAGGGCCAACTACCTACTGGGCTGCATTAGTAAAGAGCACAGTCAGCAGGTCAAGGAATCACAGAATCACAGAATGTGAGGGGTTGGAAGGGACCTAGAAGATCATCTAGTCCAACCCCCCTGCCAGAGCAG
>WYEA01007112.1:5734-21634 GCA_033558465.1 Alcedo atthis
CCACTGGAAACCACAAAGCCCACTGGAAACCACAAAGCCCACTGGAAACCACAAAGCCCACTGGAAACCACAAAGCCCACTGGAAACCACAAAGCCATCCCCCCTTGTCCTGTCCCAACAGCCCCAAACTCTGTCCCCATCTCTCTGCCAGACCCTTGAGGTGCTGCCAGGCCCCAGAAGGTCTCCCTGGAGCTTCTCCTCTGCAGGCTGGACCCCCCCCCAGCTCCCCCAGCCTGAGAGAACACAAAGATGTGTTCCCAGCAGGGCAGTATCAGCAGATTTGAGCCTGTGGAAGACCCAAGGTGGGACACCCTGCAGGCAGTGTGCAGAAGCAGCTGGTAACCACAGCCAAGAAGAAGAGCAGCACCTTTCACAGGCAAGGCACGAGCAGACAGATGCTGCAAATGCTCCCTCCTGCCAACCCCCCACATCCTCATCCTGACCAAGCTGTGCTTGCTGGACCAGTCTTGGGGCTCCTTCACGTTGAATGGTTGGGAAGCAAGAAGCAAAAGGGAGTTTCTTCCATAGAGGAATATCCAGGACCAGGTTTTGAATGCTCCTGGAGAGAACTGGGTTCCCAGCTCCTCCAGAACAGGCACTTTGAAGCAGCCTGGGCTGCAGGGATTAGTTGAATGTTTACTAGCAAAGGTCACATCACCAGGCAAAGAGAGAAGCTCGGGACAGAAACACCCCCCAAGTTTATCCTGAAGGGAGGCTGTTGTCAACAATGACACGACCCATCAGCTGCAACTTGTCAAGAGGGAGAAAAGCAAGTCAAGGAGCATTTAGTTCAAGCCCTTTTAAGAGAGGAGGCCCCTCCAGGCTCTTCTGTCAAAGGAACAGACCTGGGCTTCAGAAGCACACGGGATTTGGCTCGGCCAGCTGGAGGCAAGACAACCCCATTCAGAGGCTGCTCTGCTGTATTTAACAAAGAAAACACAAAGCCAAGCCCACACACTTCTCCTGCAATCCCTGTGTGCAACACGAGTGGATCCCCAGCCCTGGGGAGTCCCTCCCTGGGCCAGCAGGAGCATCAGGAGACTGGCTGATTGGATGTCAGCTGAAGACAGAAGCATGGGATGACATGTGATGACCACATCAGTGGCCAAGCATGATGGCAGAGAACAATTTCTTTGACAATTCCACCTGCCTGCAGTCCTGGAAACCTCAGAACAAAACTCCACTGAATGGTACAATCGATGGAGCAGATAAAGTGTCAAACACACTCTGGATCAAACCCACCTTGGACTCAGTACACTGCAGCTACAGCCTCCACCCAGCATGCAGACAGGCTGTGAGCAAAGAGAATGGAGACACTGCAGGGTGCCAGGGACCTCAGGAGGTCTCAGAGCCAAATGTCCTATGCAAACCATGGCCAGCTCTGCATTTTGACCAGGTTGCTTAAGGCTTTGTCCAGCAAGGCCTGAAAGACTCCACAAAAGAACATCCCCAGCTTTCCAGGGCCACATCCCAGTGCTTCATGATGATGCCTGAGGAGATTCCAAGGACAGTCTCTCTCCATCTGCCTCCTGCAGCTGCTTTGGGGGGAAACTCTCACGTTTTAGGATTATCATCTAACAGAAAGCAGCATTCAGAAGCCTGGCACTGTCCATCTTCCTTTGGTCACCTTGACAGGTCACCCTGAGGATCTGCATTCTGTGCTTGGAGCTCAGAGGAGGGGGCTGCATTTTCACTAATGCAGGTAACAAGCCTGGCAGGAGGTTCCCCAGGTGAGGATTTGATGCAGAATCAGCAGCTTATCTCGTGCCACCCCCGAGTCAGAGCAGAAGTTAATGGTTTGTTGTGTGAAAATACCCTGCAATGCACCTCAAGACAACAATCAGCTTTATTTATTATTGTTATTACTCCCAAACAGCCAGAGGGAAGCAGTTTCAGCTGTTTAAACAAGCCAGTGTGTGTAAGTTTGAATTAAGAACACTTCAGCTCTGCAGTAGGTAGCAGCTCCCACCAGGAGATGAGGGAGGTACCAACTGGAGCAGGATCCAGCAGCACCACAACATCACTGTTGGGTTTGCAACAGCACTGTAAGAAAAACAATCCTGATCCTTTTTGCCATGCACGACAACCCCAGCTCTCTGATTTAGGTCAGAATATCCCCAGCTACACCTCAGGGCTGGGAATTTTCCAGCCCTCACCTGCACTTTCAGAAGGACCCATCAGCTGCTCAGGGAACCACGAAACCAAGACAGAGAACTGTGCCAAATCCACTGCACAGCCCGAGACAGCAGCCTGCAGCTCACACACACCACTCCCCACTCCAGGGCAGACAGTGGCACGAGAAGAGAGGGAGAAAACCAAGGAGGATTATCAAGTTTCCTCAGGATCATGGAGTTTTTCAGATGTGCTCTTCAGAGGTCCCTTCCAACCCCGACACTGTGACCTTTGGAAAACCATCCTGTCTTGTGCCAAACAAAACAGTTCAAGGGGTTTTTTTTTTCCAATATCACCTGGCAGAAACTAGTTTTCTTTTTCCCTGATCACCACTTGTATTGTTTATTCAGCCATTCAGCTGGGCTGCAGCAGCACACAGGCACTACCACAGCACACAGCTGCTCCACAGCCCTCGAGACACTACCTTGCTCAGCACATGCCCAGCTGGGGTGACCCCGGGGCTTGTGAGGCTCCTTCACCCCCCCAACTCTCCCACGTCTCCATCTGGGTGTTTCACTTACATTTCTGGAGTCTTGGACTTGTTTTTGCCATTGAAGAACTCGGGCAGAGCACGACGCTCGATCACGTGGATGCTGCAACAAAGCCAAGGGCTGTCAGACACCAACTCTGCCCTGCAGGGCTGCTGCTTTGAAGACAACACAGAAAAAGACATTCTGCCCCATCTTCCCTCCTCCTGTACACTCACTGCCCTCCCCTGCAGTGCTCCTTTCACACTGATGCCCCTTACTCTTGGCATTCGTAGCAAGCTGAGGGTGCAGATCAATGAACTGTTGAGACTGCAGCAAAAAACAACCAGTTCTTGCAGTGAAGTTGCCCAGAACAGAAGTGATTGCACTGGCACTGAACTGAGCAATAAATGAAAGTCATCTTCTTACAGGCAAACTGATTTCAGCAAGGCCTGATCCACAACTGCTGTGCATGAAACGTTTTGAGGGGAACAGATCAGAATGATTCACATTATTCTTCAGCCTGCTCTGCACCAGTCACAAGCAGAGACCCCAAAGGAGTACCTGCAACTGGGGAGGGCTGCTGAGAGTGCCCTGTTCAGCTTCTCACCCATCCTGCATCCTGCTGGCACAGCCACAGCAGCACCCCTGCAGCCCAAGGTGGGACACTGGACCTTCTCTAGCTCTGCAGAGCAACAGAACCCCCTCTGAGGGACAGGACAGAGCTCAGAGGTGAGCTGAGATGTGTCTCAGAGCTGCACTCTCACAGCCTTGCACCCATGCTGCTTCTGGAGCACTCAGACCCAAAGCAGAGCTTCCTCTCAATGGACCCTGCTCCCTCAGGGGTGCCCACTGGTCCCAGCAGAGATGCTTTGGGTTTGCCTGACACCTGATGCAAGCTGTTTGTCACACTGCATTAGTCTTTCAGCCACGATTCACTCACAGATTTACCTCTCAGGAACCCCCTCTGAACTACAAACACACCCACCAAGAGTTGGCATCAACCATTATTCCCAGTCACACCGAGTGATCTCAGGTGAAAACATCATTTTCCCAGTGGAGGAGAACTGCTGTACTAACAGGAACTGAAGCAGAGACCACAGACTTGCCCACCCTGCTTTAGAGTGAAACCTCTTTTATCCTGCTCCCCAAAGCTGCCTTTCCTGATCCCCAGCCACCCTGCAGCCCCTGATCCCTTCAGGGAGCTTGGCAGAGGAGGGTTGTGCTCTGCACACAAAGCTGATGTGGGAAGGATGGGGTTAAAAGTTTTTTAGGCTGAATAAGCATCTTCTGAAGTGGTCTGAAGGCAGGATAAAAATACTGCAGGGCCCCTCAGACTGAAGGATGGAATGCCCTCAGCAGTTCAAATAACCAGGGAGCAGGAATGAGGAGCAGCATCTGAAGCTGCCAAGCCCGGAGCCAACGCCTCCTCCTGGCTTCTTGGCAGCACCCAGAGGCACATCTGGCACAGACCCATGCACAGCTGTCCCCCCATAACCTACCAAACCCCACACATCTGGCAGGAGAACTGCCATGCTAATGCAGGGCCACTCCAGAACAATCAATTCAGTAATAATGTAATGAACTGGGTAATTGATGGAGCACGTGTAGCAGGAGTGGTTAAATAATTTAACATCTCATCAGTCACAAAGTGCTGTTTGTGCTGTAAATAAACTGCTGCTGTCTGAGCTATCAGGGGCTGGGTTTGGGATTGATCACCCAGCACCCCTGCAGAGCAGAACCAGAGCAGGAATCTCAGCTCTGGGTGCCCAGGGGCTTCACACCCCAGGGCAAGGAGCCTTTTCTGGGGACTACAAGGCACTGGAGCACCTAAAATTCAGTGTGACCCTTGGCTTGCCTGCTCCCAGGCTTGCCTCAGAGGGGAACTGGGAAAAGAGATGGTTCTGTTTGTGAGGATTCAGGGAGGGAAGGCAAAAAGCCTGCCAGACCTGGCAGCTGAGCCCAGCCCAGCTTCATTCACTGCCTTCACTGCTCTAACAACTCACCCACTTCTGAGAGTGGCAGGGGAACACCCAAGTGCCCCAGAACAGCTTGGGAGACTCCAGCCTAAGCTCCTAGAGCAAGACACACACCCAAACCACAGCCCTTACAACCAACTGCTCCTTGCTGGAAATAAAACCTGCCTTGGAAACAGAACAAGTACTGCCTGAGAGTTTGATTTGCAGAGGAATATCCATTCCAAGTCACTTCCCACACCAGGAAGTTTGTATATACAGACAACATGGGGTTACTAGAGTGAGATAGATGGTCACAGCACAGCAGGAACCTTTGGATCCAAGGAGGATTCCCAGATAAAAAGAAGTATCCTCACGGTGTCTCAGTGACTCACCCTCAAAGACAAGATCTGAGCCACCAGCTTTCAGATACAAACACTGAAAGATCATGCAAGGACTAGAGAAGGAGGGAAGAGAAATGATTTATTTTCCCATGAGGGTAAAAAAAAAAAAAAAAGGCAAAAACTGCTGAGAAAGTGGACTGAAGTCTGTGCTGGTTGCAAGTCCCTTTCCCCATCCCTGAAAAGACTTCTGAAGGGAAAAGCTGTGCCCGTAAAAGGGACCTAGACCCAAACAAAGCTAATCCCTGCCAGCACTCAGCTTGATTTGAGGAGAAAAACATCAAAAGAAGTCTCCCCCCAGCTCCCTTACCAGTTGTAGTCAAACCAAGAAGCATAGCTGGGGATGATGATGTGGTTGGTTTGTTCCGTGACGTTATCCTCGCCCGGATCGATGGAGCGACTCTGGTCCCCTTTGTTGGGATCTTCATCCTCCTGCTCGTGGAGGGACACAGGGGTCAGTGGGGTGCACGAGAGACCCAGCAGCTCTCAGCCAGCACAGACTGAGTTCAAAACAAGTGTTTTCCAGCCCTGTGCAGAACCCATTTTTTCCTGATGCAATTCGTGCCACCCCCAGTCACTGACCCTGCAGCAGTTCTGGGTGCTGCCCAAGACCAGCTGTAGTTTGTGCAGCTATTCCCCTGTTAAATGCTCTCACTCCTCAGAAAAGCATGAAAGGAAAAGGAGTTCATTACTCCTGGATTGACCAGGAGACAGCTGCTAGCAGTCACAGCTTCATGTCTGGAGAAATGGGTCTCATTACACCCCAGGCTCTTGCCTGGATGAACTCGCTTGGGTCTCAAAGCTGGGCCTGGAAATTCCTCTCCAGTGAGGAGGAGATTCTGTGTTCAACTCACACCCTGCATCTGCTGCCAGGGGGGGAACAGACCCATGAGCTTGAAGGGGTCTGTCAGAAAGATGGGGACAGAGTTTGGAGCTGTTGGGACAGGCCAAGGGGGGATGGTTTGATCTGGAAGAGGGAGATTTAGAGCAGAGAGGAGGGAATTCTGGACACTGAGGGTGGCAGAGGCTGTGCCAGGCTGCCCAGAGAGGTGGTGGCTGCCCCAGCCCTGGCACCATCCCAGGGGAGGTTGGAGGGGCTCTGAGCACCCTGCTCCCTGCAGAAGGGTTGGACTGGATGAGTTTAAAGTTCCCTCCCCACCCAAACCCCTCCAGGACTGATGTCACAGCTACTGAGCTCAGCAAGAAGCAGCTGCCATTACCTTGCCTCCTGTGGCCACTGTCTCCTCATCCTGCTCATCTGCAAGGCCAAAGCAGAGAGTTAAGCAGGGAGCAGCTCCTCACTGCTCCTGAGCAAACCAGCAACGTGGCTGCTTCACTGGAGCAGACACTTCATTTGTTTGGGGAGGAGGAAAGCCAAGGGGAACACACATCATTAAGGGAACTCCATCCTTATGCAGGACCAGAGCTCTCCCAGACTGGAATGGGGGGGGAAGGATGATTACAATTTTCCCACACTTGGAAATCCATTCCTAATTCCCAGAGCCCTAGATGAAGCCTTGTCTTTACCAATGCCAATGGCTTGGTCAAGCTCAGGGAATTCACCTGGATTGCCACTAAAAAAACCCAAACATTCTGCCAGGAAGGAGTTAATATGTCATAGAACTGCCAAAAAAAAAGAGCTGCCTACAAGGGAGCAGCCTTGCCAAGGGGAAAGAATCAACGTTTCAACCTGAATACATTAGAAAACTGAATTAACCTGGTAAAAAAATGAGAGATTCCTTTTATAGAGGAGAGATTTTGAAGTAGGAACTCTGCTGGCCCACAGGGCTGGACAGCTTTGGGGGTGCTGGGGGGGTTGTCTTACCAAGGTCTGCCACTGTTCCTCCTTTCACAGGGGTGTTCTCACTGTCCTTCTTTGGGTTCACTGCAAAAGCAAACAAGGTGAGCACTGATGAGGAGGCATCAGCCAAGAGGCAATTAATTACCACCACCTACCACACTCCTATCTTATCAATAACCAGTTTTGTTGGTCCTGTCCTTGCAGTTCAGGGGAGTTCATCTGTGTGGCTGGAGCACAAGGGGCCAATTGTTTGGTTCCTCTGGACTCTCAGCCCAGCACAAAGCAGCCTCTGTTCAGGAGCCAGAGCTGTGCTTTTTCCACCTGCACCAGTTCTGACCAGGTAAAAAACCCAGCAGGGTGACACCCACACGAGTCTGGTGTCAAGGAGCTCACAGGAGGGATTAATTTTTCTGACTTATCTTGACTTAACAGGCCCTGCAGAGATCACCACTGTCCTGTGAAGGATTAAGAGCTGGATGTGTTCAGTGTTGCTGGAGCTTCCACTCCTCTCACAGCCTTATCTTGGAGCACAACTGGTTCTCCCTCAGAACCCCCAAAGCATGGACTCTGGCTACTGGCTGACAGCAGCCCTAGAATAGATGAAACTGAACATTTCAGCTGGTTTTCCTACACCTGTTTCAAAGCAGCCCAAAGAGGGTGACTCTGCTGCCCTTCCCCTGCTGTCCCATCCAAAGCCCTGGGTAGATGGATGGGCACAGAGCACCTGGCTCCACGGCCACAAAGTATTTCCAGGATTTACCAAAAGGAATTGTTTTTTTCTCTGCAGTTCAAGCAGTTGTTAGACACTGAAGGAACTCAGCAAACACATATTTCACCATTTTTGGGCAGTACCACTTCTTCTATGTTAGGTACTGGGGTGGGATCCTCCATGTCCTTGGTAAGATCTTCTTGCTCATCTTCTTCTTTCTGCCCTCTCCTCTTCCCATACAAGGCTGCTTGTCTGAAACAGATCGTGCACAAATTCTCAGCCAGCTGCAACTGCCAGATGTTCTCCTCTTCACATTATTCTTCAGACAACCAGGACTAAATACTGGGTTAAAATGCTTAGGAAAACATGACTGCTGTAGGAAGTGTTTCTGCTACTGGAAAACATCCTCTGCAGTGCTGAAATGAAGTTTTCAAGTCTTTCCCACTGTTTCAGGACTGGAGACCAGTCTTGATTCCACCCCAAATCTGTCTCCAGCACGTTGGCAGCACTCACATACCACTGACATCCAAGGGAGCAGCAGCTCACTTACATTTGGAACAGAGAATTTAATTCAGATTATCAGCCAATTCATTCTGAACTCAGATGATGGCTCAGGGGAGACCTTCTGGCTCTGGCAGCCAGAGGGGGTTGGGCTCTGCTCCCAAGCACCAGGACAAGAGGAATCATCCTCAAGCTGCCCCAGGGCAGGTTGAGGTTGGAGCTGAGGAACAATTTCTTCCCCTCCAGGGCTGTCCCAGGCTGCCCAGGGCAGGGTGGAACCCAGGAGGGGTTTCCAAGCCCCCCGTGGAGCTGTGGTGCTGAGGGCCAGGGGGCAGTGGTGCCCTGGCAGTGCTGGGGGTGTGGTTGGATCCATGAGCTCCAAGCTCTGCTCCAACCCAGGCTGTTCTGTGACTCTATGATGAACCTGGGGCTGTGTGACTAGAGCCCAACTGGTTTATTAAACACCTGAAACTTGAGTTATTTCAGAAGTAGGAACTGCTGACTTGGCAAGTTCTTGCTCCCAGTGCAGCAATGAGCCCTGTCACCAATACAAGGTCACACCTTGCACTGGGGTCTCCTCCAGTGAGCCCTGTCACCAACACAAGGTCACACCTTGCACTGGGGTCTCCTCCAGTGAGCCCTGTCACCAACACAAGGTCACACCTTGCACTGGGGTCTCCTCCACCCTGTACAGGGGGGGCAAGGAGACACAAAAGCTGCACGAGCTAAACCCCTCAAGGGTGCTGTGACCCAAGGCAAGAGAAAGGGGACAGAGACCTCCCCACAGGCACTGCAAGCAGCTTCAGCTCACATCCCAGCACTCACACACTCACCCTTTCTTCCCTGTCTTCTTTCTGGACTCCACAGGGGTGGGGGGTGGGGAAGGAGAATGTTTTCTCTTCCTGGTACTTGCTGCTGCTTTCCTGTCTCTCCTCTCCGGGCTACGCACGGGCTGTTGGGGAATTAAGTGGTTAGAGCTCATCCCAAATCCTGCTGGAAGGCTGCAGGCTGCACTCAGCACACCCTACAACAGAGAAGCTACAAGCAACAGCATCACAACACCCCTGTTCAGCTCTCAACACCTCCCTCCAGCAATCCCCCAGCTGCTGCAGTGGCCACACACTTAGGAGTGTGCTGCTGGAGCAAGATTCAGGCACTGCTGAGTGCCACTCAGCACACCCTGCCCACACTGAGCAGCCCAGTTCGTGTCCAGTGAACACTGTGTTCAGAGCCCTACCCAACACCCTGCACTGGCAGGGGCACAGGAATTAGCTCAGCAAGCACAGGGGGGTTTGGGGTACAGGAGGGGCACAGGAATTAGCTTCAACAAAACACAGGGGATTCAGAAATCTGATATTAAATGATGGTGTTTAACAGTCTCTGGCTTCAGGGATGAGAAGCACACAGCAGATCCCATCTCCCCATCCTCAGGAAGGGGAGGAAAATAAAAATGGGAGTGGAAATTTATGGTTCTGGATAAAGGACTCCAGTTTATCTCTCTTCTGGTATCACAGGCACCTCAGACTGCTCAGTGAGCTTAGCTTAGGAACTCAACTCCTGACTGACTTCTGCAGTGATAAAGAACATTAATGCAGCAAGTCATCAACCACCTACCTCCTCATTTTTCATGGAGATTCTCTGTCTAAAACTCACTGATTTCCTGTTCTCATCGACCTCATAATCCTCTTCATTCATCCACTCATTGAATATATCTGTGTCCAAAATCCACTTGGCATGAACCTGAAGGACAGAGCAAGATATTGACAAAAAAACAGCCCAACTATTTGGGCACAACAATTCCAATGCCAGCCCTCACAGGATGAAGTAAATACAGCTTTGTAATCAGGGTCTGACTGCAAATCTCTCCTAGTGGTCTGACAGATCATAAAGAGAGTTTCAGGAGGCAAAGCAATGAAGGATGAGCACAGCCCTGAGGCTGCTGAAAGCCTTGTCTGTCATTTGGACATTTTTAAGCCTTCTGAAGAGTGTTTTGGACAACTGCTCTGCATTCACAGCATGCTCTGGAGGCTGAGAATGACCCTCAGCATCTTCCAAACACACAGCTCACCTGAGCAGATGGGCCACGGAAGACCAGACAAGCTCAGGTGAGTTGGCCACACCTTGGAAAGGAAAGATTTGGCCATCTGGATTTAAAATATCTTGTCTGCAAACAGAAGTTGTGGGTTACACAGCTGAGGAGCAGTGCTGGAACTTCAGGATGGTGGAAGCTACAATTGACACGACCCCAAAATTAATGTGTTTCAGTTCTTTACAGCCTACCAGCTGGAGGAACAGTGCTCCAGCAGACACCTCAGCATTGGCAAATGAACTCAAGGAGGCTGCTGACGTTGGGTTGAGCACTCAGAGATCAAGAAATGCTGAGTTTTTGCATCATGAAGCCATCAGTGAAGAGCACAGTTCCCATCTGACTGCACCTTTCACTGAAGAAGGGTGAGCCAGGAGCTGCAGTTTGTCCCCAGGCTGGTTCCTCCACCTACAGGGTGGCTCTGACTCTGGGGAGGGCTGCATTTGAACTCTGCACTTCAGCAGCAACACCCAGGATTTCAGTAAATCAAACCCCAGTCAGGAAAGCTCCTCTGATAGGAAACAGCTCAGGCCAACATAAAGGTCATTTTGGCTCTGTCAGGGGAGAAAAGCTCTGCCTTTTTCACTCAGAAAGTGGTTTTTCTACCCACAAATAAATCATATAGCTGCAGAAATACTGTTCTGCTTTTGCACAGGTATGGAAACCCAACCACTGCCACCCATCAGCACATCACCACATCTCCCTGGTGGCATCTGAGCAGGAGCTGCACCAACAGCAGAGCTTTGGGAAACCAGGGAAGAGAGCCTCACCTTCCATGGCTTCTCAGGAATGGGAGGATCCTCAATTTCAGCATCGATTTCGTTGGCGTGGACCCAAGTGTCATAGCTAAGGAGAGTCAGAAGAAAAGAGGATTTGTCCCCAGGGCTGTTCCACCCACAAGCATCACCCAGCAGCAACATTTATCCAGCAATTCAGACTGGGGCAGGACAGTAAAGTGTGAAGTCAAGGGGATCATCACTGGCTCCTGCCATGGGAACAGGACACACTGGAAAGGGAGGTGGCCAAGGCACCCTGGATTTACAACCTGCCTCTCCAGCCTCAAACTGCAGCTCTGCTCCCCAGACTGGGGTATAAATGCAGCTTGAGTCCCCTGTTCAAACCCTGCACTGGAACTCAACAGCTTGCTTCTGTCCTTAGGAGCTGAAAGCAAGAGACACTGGATCCTGAGCAGAAAGGAGGGGGCATCCTCTCCTCCAAGCCCTGCTGCACTTTTCCACACACTAATCCCTCTAAATCCCATTTATCAACACTGAGACACTGCACTGGGCAGCAGCAGCCCTTCAGGGGCAAAGCAGCAGCACAGTGCTCTGCACTGGGGCTCAATTCTTCACAACAACCTGCAGAGAGATTTGGAGGCTGATTGATTTTTTTTCTTTCTTTCTTTACCTGTCTGGAAAAAAGCCCCAGTGTACCAGCACCTGCTTGTCTTTCTTCATCACAGGTCTCAACCATTCATCTGCAAAGGAGAGAGAGAGCTGGCATCAGGTTCAGACTGCAAAGGACATCAAAAGACAGAAGAAGAGGGGATGGATTCCAGCTGCTCCAGGGGAGGGTTGGACTGGACATTAGGGTAAAAATTTTCCAGTCCCCCAGCCCTGTGGGTGTCTAAGGGGCATCTGGCTGTGGGTTTGAGGGCCATGGTTTTGGGTGAGCTGTGCAGAGCAGGGCTGGTGGGTGGACTGGATGATCCCAAGGGGTTTTTCCAACCTGAATGATTCAATGAAAAGGCTACTTGGCTTTTGCAGAGTCAGTCACAGAGAAGTCACAGTGATGACTCCCAGTGCAAGTCTGCCCTGGGGCACTGCAGTGGTTAAAAATCAACACAACCCCGTGGCTAGGCAGGAATTGCCAGGACAGCCCCCAAACAATCCCCACCCTGCCCGGGCTGCAGTGAACACTTCCATCTAGTGGCCACCAGACAAAGCTCCTGTTTGGCAGCAAAGCTCAGTCCCAACACTGATCCTCTCCAGAATTCACTCTGTTGCAGATCACAAAATAAAGATATTTGGGTTTGTTTGGATTTTTTTTTGCTGTTTTGTTGGGGTTTTTTTGCAAATACCTGGAGGTTATTTGCCCATCTGCACTCAGCAATAAACCCTCCCTCCATTTCCACACCCTGACCTGAAGTGTTGCATCACTTAACACTGCCAATGCCACACCCAATAGAAGGAGGACATGAATCTGGAGTTGTTAACCCCTGGAATGCTACTCCAGCCTCTCAGGAGCAGGCTGGGAACAGTGTGTGTGTCTGTGTGAAAGCTCCTGCAAGTGCCAACAGGATTTAGTTCCTATTTCCACTGAAAAACTGGAGAGCAACTTTACCATCATCCACTGAGGTAGGACTTGGATAAACATGGTGGGTAGCCTTGGATTTCTCTTCAGTTACTGTTCCCTGCAGGAAAAGTGAGAGAAAAGGAGAAACTGCACGAGGGAAAAACTCTGAACACATTACCCCAAACATCCCCTAGAACCTCAAACTATTCAAGGCTGGCTTCAGTGCAGCTACAAGTGGCAGCTCTAAGAGGAGCCAGGAAAAGGCAGGTCAGAGGCTGCCAAAATCCCCCTCCCAGCCTGCTGTCAAGCTCCTGGATTCACAGAACCCTCCACATCTATAACCAGGAAAGGTGCAGGTACCAGAGAGAGCCCCAGAGCTCCTGGGGAGGGGACCCCAGAGAGCTGCTCAAACACATCTGCCAGCCCAGGACTGGCACCAGCACTGTGCTCAGTGCTGCAGGCAGGGCACTGAGGACTTGCAAACACCAGGAGGAGGTGAGGAGTGGGGCAGAGGGAGGATGACAGCAGCAGGGTGGTAAAAATAATGCTAATTATTGCAGTGAGCAACACAAAGAGTGGGAATTCAGAGGAAGGGCAAAGCAAGGAAGCCTGGAAAGCAGATTTAGGGGTGATTTCTGCTTTCATTTCTTCACATTCCTTTAAATACAAAGCTGTCTGCTTTTCAGAGTCCCTGCCATCCTCCAGGGGCACAGCACTGCTCTCAGTTCACTACAGAACTCCTTGATGAAAGGAAAATTGAATCATTAACTCTAATTTAAGCTACATCAAGCGTCCTGAATCAGCCAAATAATTAGGAGCACCTTGGGAAAAGCTGAAAGGATGGCTCACTACCACAGCATGGGAAAGACAGTTCATCTGGAACTGGAAGTTCACAGCCATGGCCACAGGAGGCTCTCAGACCCTCCAGAGCTCCCACTCCAGGGTGTTTGTCCCAGGGCAGGTGGAGCTGTTCAGTTTAGAGATGAAGGTGCCAATGCTGGGCTCTCCCTGCTGTGGGACGTGGACAGGGAGGCTCTGCTCCACCTGAGCACCCCTCACCTGCAGAGCCAGCCCAGCTTTCCCCAGAGCTGGGCTGTGCCAGTCTCCAGGTGGGCACAGCCACCAGTGCACAGTGACCTGCTGCCCTGGGGTGAGGCAGCAGCCAGGCACCAGCCAGGCACAGCTGCTCAGCTCCAGCTGGACTCACAAACCTCAGGCTCTCCCAGTTACCTGGTGACGTTTGACAATGTCCTTCAGTTTGTTAGCCAGCTTCAGCTCCAGGTCTGGGATGAGGTAGATGGTTGGTCTGCTCAGGCAATTGTTCTGGGGGAGAGAACAAAGTGGAATAAAGAATCAGGAGGGTGGCTGTGGCACAAATAAATTTTAAAATTTATTATTATTATGATTATTCTAATCAATGCTTGAGAAAGCTGCAAGGAACACACACCAGTGTGGCGTGGCAGGCCAAGAGCAGCTCCAGAAAGCCCCAGGGCAGCAGTGTCCCCTGCACACCTCCCCACCAAAGCCTTGGCTTTGTCTCTTTTCACAGCAGCATCTTTAATGGGAACCATGCCTGGGAATTCCTGACAGGCCCTGGAGTCCCCTGTGTGGCAGCTCCCAGTGCCCTGCTCCCTGCCATGCAGACTCTTCCATGGTGTTTCCAGGGATATATTCATTTTGTTTTGGATTTTAACAGGTACTGTGTGTCCAGAAGCCACCGTGCAATGATTGCAGCAGTTGCTAGTGCACTCCAGGCACCCCCTGCCCGGGCAGGGGCACACACAGGGGGTCTGGGGGGGGTGGTCCTTGCCTGCACAAGAGTCTTCTCAATGTTCATGAACATCTCCACGTTCCGATCCATCCGGGATGGGTTCTGCAGGTCAAACCTCCTCCTGCCAAGGAAAACCATTCACAGGTGTCAACTCCCCCCTCCTCCTCTCAGCCCCTTTCCTGCTCCACACCAGAGCAGCTCAGGCACAGCCACAAACACTCCTGCTGCCCTGGGCAGCCCTCGGGAGCCAGAGGAATCACCAGGGAAATGCAGGTTGGCACTGTCCAGGGACAGCCTGCAGCAGGGCTGTGCATCCTCCTGCATCCCCCTGCAGCCACCCTCTGCATCCCCCTGCAGCAGGGCTGTGTTCTCCATTGCAGCCACCCTGCAGCAGGGCTGTGCATCCCCCTGCAGCCCCCCGGGGCAGCTCAGCACCATCACAGACTTGATGATGGATTGACCCCTAGATGAGGAAATTCACCAACCAGCTCTCGTTTCTCTTCCACCAGCCCCAGACTCTAAGCCAGGGGGGGGGGAAAAAAACCAACCAGCAATTCTCCTGCCTGAGGTTTGCAAACCCCCTTCTCCCTGAGAGCATCCAGTGGCCCTCAGAAGCAGTTCACTCACTGGCACCCCCAAGTTGGCAGCATCATTGTCACAGTCACCCCAGCTCTTGAAATCACCAAGCAGCTCTAAGTGTCCATCAGAAATGTGGGGAGAGAAGCCAAAAATAGAGACTTTCCCCCAGGAAGAAGCACCAGAGCCTCCCCTCAGGGCCCCCAAACTGCACCCACATTCCAAAGCCAGATCACCCAGCCCGGGAGATGGATTTGGGTGGCAAACCCCCCGAGAGGTGGGGCAGCACCAGCACCCAGGCTCACCACCACCACTGGTGCTGCAGGAGCCTCTCCAACAGATCTGGAGCCCAAGCCTTAATGCTTCAGCCTTTTCCAAAGCAGGAGGATATGTTTAATTAATGGGTTGTTGACTCTGAGATGTAAAACACCAGCTGGTGCACTTGTGTGCCTCCCAAGCTTTGGGAAAAAAAGCTGTTGCTGGAGCCTGAAAACACTCTTGAGTGGAGTGCTGAGCTGGTGTTTGGGGTGGTGACACCAGCAGAGGGGATTTCAGTCTGTAAAATCACATCCCTGACACAGTGAAAAGGCCACACAGAGAATTCCCCTGACAGCCCTTCAGCCAACACCCCCAGGACACAGCTAACTCACCCCCCTGCCTGTGTCTCAGGCCAGCCTCTTCTCACCAGGCTTGTTTCCAGCAACACACCCCTTTGGAGAGGTTTATAAATACACAGGAATGCAAAGCAAAGCAAGGCTGGCTCTCTGCTGTAGTCTCAAAGCCCACAGTGGCATCCCACCAGCACTGAGCAGACTCTGAGGCATGGTGGCTCCTTCCCTTGGGCTCACTGGGATGTTGAGGAGGGATGTGCCCGAGTAGGTGGCACCACAAAAATCTGCTGTGGGAAGGGCTGGGCAGGACCAGAAATGCTCCCTGTAGTGAGGGGTGCTTCTCTCCCCTTCACCACAGCAATCAGAACAAAGCCTGCCATGTTTATTAGCTGGGTTTTTGGTTTTTTTCAATTTACAGTGAAATTTATGGCCTGTTTCCAACAGCCCCGTGCGTGGTGAAAGGTTGGCACTGCCTCCTGGAAGTAGGGACAGTCAGTAGTAAGTTCTGTTTGTGGCAACACACCATTTTTCTTTTAAATAAATATAAGGAGTATT
>WYEA01007113.1:9106-33848 GCA_033558465.1 Alcedo atthis
GCCCCTGCCAGGCTCTGCCACCCTCACTGGGAACAAGTTTGTCCTTGTGTTTCCCCTCAACCTCTTGTGCTCCAGCTGACTCCCATTGCCTCTTGTGCTGTCACTGGAAGACAGTGAATGAGTGAATATGCAAGAAAACCCTATGCTCTGTTTTCAGACATCATGGATTTAGCTGAGGTTCAAAAGCCCATCTTTGTCATTCTGCTCCTTTGTTGATGTCTGTGTGGTTCTTCTCAGTTGTACTGATTTTTCAGCCCATTGTTCATGAAAAAAAAATAATAATCCAGGATCTCTGAAAGGATATTTTTTATCATAGCAAGGTGATGTCTTAGATGTCCTCAAAGGGTTACATAGGCTTTCAGTGATTTCAGGATTTCCTGTGGATACAGAGAGCTTTTCCACCAAAAGGCTCTTAGGCTGCATGGCATTGAAGACTGTACCACCTGGCCTGGTTTCCAAAGGCCAAGATGATTTGCTAACAAATACATAGAGGATACAGAGAAGGATCACCAAGGTATCACTTAAGGGTCGTTCTGTCATCAGAGAACTACAAAAATCCCACAGACAAGGGATTTGTCAGATTCTATAAGTTAATTAGGCTGTGTTTTGTAGTTCCCACTACTTGCATCACAAATTCTCACTTTACAAGAGGCCCAGAAATTCACTGAAACCATTAACAGCAAAGATCTGATTGCAAAATTGAACTACAGTACGCAGACATTTCAGCCCATCATTCAGGGATATTTCATTCATCTTGCAGAACTCCTTTAACTCACCTGAGCTCACCTGAGTTAGTTTGATCTCTAGACAGCCATCTCAACATACCAACAGGTGATATCCCTGGCCAGGATTCCTATTTGGTTTTTGAGGCAAGAAATTCACACTAAGTGGTTCCCTTTATCAGCTGCATGCAAACAATGTGCTGCCTTGGCTGCCTTCACTATTTCCTTCACCTCTTCTATTTCTTTGTCTCTCACTGCTATTCATATTTCAATCTAGAGTACTTTTAGCCAGGAACATTTTTTACTTATGAAATACCACAGGGTTTTTTTGTCAACATTTCCCATCTATGGAAGTTACTTTTTTTTTTAACGGACAGAGGAAATTTAACTGTGGCACTGGAAATAGTAACTGCTGGGAAATAAAAAAGATGTTCCTTATCTTCCCAGTCCTTGCAGCAGATGCAGGCACTGAATTTAAAGTCATGCCAGGGTTAAAGATCTTGTGTAAATGCTCAGAGACTTGTATGTTTTGGTTCCATAACCATGATGTACCGGATCAACGGTGGTCTGTATAGTGTTTAAAAGCTTTTCCATATGACTAGGAAGTCAGGAGTTGATAAATTTCCTCAGTGTTTATAATTAAAACTCAGAAGAAGATATTAAGCAGTTACTGGTTTCTATGTTGTGGTCAATATTAAGATTTATTGACTTGAAAACCAATATTGACTGAAGGGAAACTGATTTTTCCCCTAAGGCCTACCGAGTCTGGCTGCTGACTGAAAACAGAAGGTTGCATGGTATAAACATCCAATTTTCCACCTTTTTTTCAAGGCTAGGATCTCATTTCTTTGACTTTCAGGATGATTCCAAAGTTTATGATACTCTTTGTTACAATGCTTTACAGAAATTAGCATGACAACGATGCTTTAAAGAGAGTTTTGTGGATATACCCCTTTGATATCCAATTGTTGGTGCTGTGTGGTGTTTAGGAAAAGTATGGTGACTTTTGGGACATGGCCACATGTCTTGGGAAAGCAAGAAAATGCAGCTGAACATTTTCCAGGTCATCACTACTCTTGCTTTTGTGTTAGAAACTTTATCATTTTAAAACTTCAGGTGCCTGAAAGAACAGAGTTTGAGCCAGGAAAGTCAGAGATCAGAGCCTGATCTCATAACCAATGTACATGGCTATCACTCCAACATATTTTTGCCTGCTTCTGACTGTTGCCTGAGTTATATACATTGCTAAAGATCTGAACACTGTTATTTTTTTAACCATCTCTATGAAATTAATCTCTTGCAGATGCTGGTTTGAGGCCGGCAACATCCTTCATTTTCAAGCTTAAGGTACTAATAAAATTCTTGTCTGTCTTTTTTTTTTTTTTTCCATTCAGATGTGAGAAAGACTTCCAGTTTGACATGAATTGACTCTTTAATTCATTTTTTTATCAGGGGCTAGTTCACCTCTCAGGGCTTTAGACAGAATTATGTTTCACAAAGTGGCCCAATAAGCCCCTCAACAGTTAGACCCAGAGAAGTAGCTTGCACAGGAGTTTTTTGATGCAGTTTTTGATGCACAGTTTAGAGCCTGTCAAATTAAACAGTCAGACTGAATTCAGGCTTTTTGTTGTCTCAGTGGTGAGCTGAGTGTGGAATGACCAAGAGAGGATTTCTATGCTTTTGTGCAAAAGGAACAGAAAGGATTTTTGTGATGTGCCAACTGCAAGAAACCCCTCTAACTGAATATTAATGGTACTTCTGAAAGCTGGCAAAGAGGCATGTGTTTTAGTTGTCAAGGCTTACACTGATTCTGTCCTCCTTTCTTGTAGCATTTGTTGCATGCTTTGAATGGGAATGTTCTGCAAGTGCAGTGCTGCCTTGCTTGTTGTTTTGGCTCAGGAAAATGCATTATGGTGTTTCCAGAAAACAGTAATAGCTTCCTACAGAGTCTACCAGAAACTGGTTGCCTCCATGTTAGAAATTTTAATTGTTCTCTTATATATCTTGTAAACACAAGTGCTGTCTCTCTGTGCAGTATTCCAAGGCAAAGTGTGAAACAATCCCTCTTTTTTTTTAATTTTTGGTTGCCCCTTTGTTTTCCCTGTTTGCAGTGCAGGTGTGTCAGTGATGGAAGAACATGTTTAAGGGGCTGTGGGGCTGCTGGAAAAAAAGATCCCTGCCAGGGCTGTTCAAAAAGTGAATCTTTAGCCTGACTGTAACAATAAATACCACCAGAGAGAACATGCAAGAATTTATCCAAAGGTCACATTCACCCAGAAAAAAAAGAAAAGCAAGAAGCTTGCAGCTGTGTTACAATTAAAGAGAGTCAGAGAGCCATAATATGTGAGATTTTATTCACTCTTGAGTAAAATATGAGCTGTTTGTCTAACAGCACCAGCTGAGGGAAGTTAGTGTCAGACTGCCTTGAGGCTGTCATATATATTTCCAGTGGGTTTTCAGCATTCAGGAAGAATCTCCTCTTTGCTGCATTTCTCTGACACATCCTAAGCTCCTGTGATGCCCAGGAGGAGATCTTCCTGGATGAAACATAATGGGAACAGCCCAAACAAATGACTGAGGTCAAAGTCATGTCCCAAAAATGGAAGTAGCCCAAAGGAATCTCCTCCCTTGAATGTGCTTAACACGAGGTGGCCAGGCTGTGATGCAAAAAGCATTTTATCTGCAGCAAGAGGTAGGTGCTTGGGCTTCACTGAAAACTCTTGTATGAGATTCTATGCACACGTGGTTGTGTAGTTCAGTGTGTGACATCTCTGTGGCTATTCTTGTTGACCTGCTTCTCCTCTCAGTGATAAGATTTTAAAGTCAGGAACAGTGCCATGAGTTTAATATTGATTTAATTGGAGAACTAGGAGTTTTGCCTTGAGTGGCATAGGTTGCACTGTAGCCCGTGGTTGTATGATGCCTGTCTTGGTCTCTTTCTAGCAGAGAGTGTGGGGTTTCTCATGGCTTATCAGTAGCAGACCTGGCTCTCTGAGCTCTGCCAGGGTGCCTCAGGCTTTCAGGGCCACATGCTGGTGTTCTCAGCAATGGCAGTCCACAAAAGATGCTGTGGAAAAACATTGTGGTGGCACAGAGTGACTCGGAGAGTTGTACTCAATGTTCCTTGGGAAGCAATTGTAGCTATTGCTGCATCTGCAGACAGTAAACAAATTAATCTTCTGACATTTGTGTTGCAGAAAACACCAGAGAAGAGCCATGAGAAAGTTTCATATAATTGTAATTGCCCTTCGTAATTTCCCACCCAGAACTCATTTAATTATTTATCAGAGGACTCCACACTAGAGGTGCCCATGTGATGGGTGAGAGGGAGAGAAGATGTCATGGTGTCTCCTCCTGGGTTTCCAGTGAGAGCTGATTTCTCTGAAAACACAGTGGCATGTTCTTGCTCTGTAATCTAGAGAAGCTTCAAGTGATCACCTCGTGAGAAGTGGACCCCACTGGGGACTACACAACAGATTATAGGCAAATACTTTGGCAGCCCAGCAAGAACTCATTAGCAGATTATGTATTTGCAGCCAGTGGGATTAGAAGTGACCTTGCTGGTGGTTTGGCACATTTCTGAGCCTGCTTTTTGTCTGTGACAAAATGATTCTTACATTGACTCGATCTGGAGAGTCACATAAATGTTTGTGGGTTGTTGTAAGAGCTGGACTTCCAAGTGTGATAGCTATAGAATATGTTAAGCTGCCAGGAATGAGGAAAGAGGAAAACACCCAAGATTGAGCTGGTGTCATGTTTCTATTTTATTTCTGAAAAACCCGAGTCTATTTCCAAACTGCACAAGATAAATTAACTTAATACACTTAAGGACAAGATAAATTAACTTAAAACACTTAGTGATAAACTCAGCTGTAGCCCACGTAGGCACAGGAGAAGAGCAGAGTCCCATTACAGGGAGGTAATCCCTTTTCTTAGGGTGCTCTGTCACATGTGAACCAGTCCAGGAATACCTCAGTTAAAGTCTTTAACATGTGAGTGTTCAAGATCAAGCCTCCACAGTGAGAGAGAAGCCCTCTTTGGCAGGTGCCTCTGTAGACTCTGACTCCACCAACCTTATATTGTAGGTCTGATGACCAGGATGGTGAGGGTAGCATGAGATTTCAGAGTCTCTAGAAGTTGGGGAGACAGTGCAGTGCTGAGGGGAGCTGCTGGATGCTTGACCTGCAACTCACAAGTGTTTGCCACTTAGCTAATCTCTGGAGACTGCATTTTCTGACTCACACGCTGTGTGATGCCTGTGATGGTTGGAAACATCCATAAAAGTGGATTTAGAATGAAAATGATCAGTTCTGCCATGTGGTCTTTTATGGTGCCATGGGTTTTCCTACACAGGTTTCTGGGAAAAGAGCTGCTCCAAGAGGTGTTTGCTTCATATCATAGGAATCTGCATTCCAACCAGAACATTTCCAGCTACCAGTTGGAAGTTCCCTGGAGATAAGCCTGTGAGTGTGGCTGACAGTGCAGGTCTGTCAATGGAGAAATGTCTTTTAGCTGTTGCTGTGTGAATGAATTTTCACAGGGCCTGTCCCTTTGTGCTGCTCTGTGCTCAGGGAATGAGGACCACGTGTTGCTGGTTGTTACTGGCTCCGGGGATGCTCCCACCACGAGCCCGTGGCAGGGCAATTTCTGTAGCTGTCCTCCACATCAGCTCAGGGTCAGACCTTGATGGCAGGGTTTTCATCTGTCTCACTGCAGGTGAGATGATTTGCTTGAGCCCACCCCAGGAAATTGAATGTGGGAGCTCACATGTCTATTCAGGATGAATAGAGAAGTGTGTTTTAAAAGATTTGAAGCCCAGACTGCTGTGCTGCTCTGTGGAATGAAGGCATGTGGCTTCTGCTACAAATAGACCTATTTTGTTGGGTAATACAACGACATGAACAATAATTTTAGATAATTATAACAGTGAAGAAGCATTGCTCCTAGACAAGTTCCTATTTTCAACCTTTAAGATAGCATTTCTTTATTTGTTTCATGAGTGGAAAAACATCTTTGGGTCACAGAAAATAGGAAAAAATAAAATAATGTGCTGGGATTGTCATCATGACTGATGGAGTCCAGTCAGTTTAGTAGACTTTTCACAAATCTATTTATTTCAGATTATAAAATGGGACAGTACTTGTTTCTTCTGTTGTCAAGACAAACTCTCCATTTGGAATGTCCCCCCTCGTGACTCTGTTTTTGACCTGGATATCTCAGGCCTGATTAATCTCAAATGATGTGACCAAGACTTTGGGCCAGGAGGGTGTTTGCATAGAAAAATCTGGTAAATACCAGATGAGTAATATGGTACTAGTGATGAGGCAGGAGCATCTTCCACCTCTGTGTGTATTCCCCAGTGCTTTTAGAAGACAGAGGTGGCAGACTGTGCACCACAGTTGCCTTTGCAGAGGGTTGGCATTTGGAAACACTGGATGTCTCATATCTGGGTGCTCCAGAGAGCATCAGAGGCACCCCTAGGAAGCATGTATATCCCAGAACCATGATTTATAGATTACTCTGTGCTCACAGGGTGTGAGCTATACATTTTGTTCATCCTCAGGAATGCACTGGAAGTAGAAATAAAAAATGAGAGGGAGGCTCTGCCTACCACACAGAGGTGGTCTGAGGTGTAGGCTTGATAGCAATGAAGCACCTTGAGAGCCAGAGAGGGGTGGGGAGGATGGCAGCTGGGGTCAGAGCCAGCTCTGGTGCTCTCCCCTTGCTGAAGACATCACTTGTGTGTTATGTGGGACAAATCACTGCCACCATTCCCATGCCTCCCCAACACTGGGTCCCTAAGGAGAAGGTAGAGATTCCTTGGTTGGATCTGCCTTAAACTTGCAAATAACAAACTGAAACCCATCATAATTTCTCTCTTCCATCCCCAGATGTGACATCTGCCTGTCAGTGCAAAGAACTTACCCACTGCCTCTGTTTTGAATCAAGCCTGGGGCTGAAAGCTGTTTGCAGTCAGTGAGAAGTATTCAAGTTGTATTCAATGACACCATGACTTCCCTCTGTTATTAGTCATTTGTGGAAATAGTTAACAGCAGAGCAGTACCCTCAGCAGAAGCTGTGTAAAGATGCTGGAGTTTTTCACCACCTGTACAGCAGAATTATTGTCAGTTCTCAGTGGAAATGCATTGCTTTGCTTCATTTCTTATTAAATAGGGCACTTTGATGCCAGCACTGTCAGTGTTTTGGAAATGGAGAATTTCAGATTTTTTTGCAAGTTCAAAAACACACAAGCTGCAGAAGCTGAGCAGAAAATATACAGGGAAAACCAGTAACTTTGACTTTAAAAATATTTACTGTATTAACACATTGAGTGTACTTAGGCTCTGAGGCTGTAAATATTTTTTTGCAGTGAATTGACTTGTGCTAATTTTTGAATCTTCAAATTACCCATGTACTTGTGTGTGAAATGAAGTATGAAAACATGGGGAAATGAAAAGCTTCTGAGGGTTACCTGTTCATCTTGGGCATTCAGGGCTTCTTGATACTGTTTTTGATTGCCATAAACCCACCAAGTGGCAGACTGGCTTTTACCCCCGTGGAGTTCATGCTGCAGTGTGTTTGTGGGTGACCCCTCCCTGCCTTGTAGTTTGCAATCTTTTGGAGCACACCAGCAATGGATTTTCTGATTTTCAGTTTTTGGATTCTATCTGGATCTGAGGAGAAGGGAGAAGAGCATTTTCTGAGGTGGGAATGGGAAGCAAGAAAGGGCCAGGAGGGCTCTTGCCTGACAAAAGCAGTCAAAGCCTGAGTCCCTGCCAAGCCTCCCAAACAAACCAACTGGCTGCCTTGCTGGGAGATGCTTTGATCCATCTCCTTGGTGCTGCTGGGCCAAGCTGCTCCACAGCTGGGTGACAAGGGGCTGAATCCAGGCAGAATCCTGGGGTCCACTGTCCCCAGAGCAGAGGTTCAACCTTCCTGTCCTTCACAGCTCTTCTTGTTCTTCTTACTACTTCTAAAATTACAGGGTTCAAAGCAGAGTTGGGAAAAGTTTTGTGGGATTTCTGAAGATGGATACAGTCTCTGTGAAGGACCACGTGTAGGAGGATTAGGGGGAACAATCTCATCAATGTCACTGGTGAGACTGTGATTGTGTGTGATATTATTCCACTGCTGAAAAGAAAATGTACTATTTGGCTGTAGAGCCAAATTTGGGGCTAGGAAAATTGGGTAGAGATCCTTGCCTGGGGCTCTCTGAAAAGCTCCACTCTTTCTAGTGAAACTGGACAGATTTATGGCTGTGTCTGGAAAGTTGAGTGGCCCAGCAAGGATCCAGAGGCAATGTCCTTAAAATGGAGTGTTCCATTGTGTGCACGCAGGGATGTGTGTATGGGGGCTGGAAAATTAGTTTAGTTTGTTACTAAATTGGACCAGATGTCAGGTCTGGAACTGGAGATGTTGGTTCTTCTCCTAGTCTTGTGGGAACAATGAAAGACTCTAATTTCTACTGGCCAGTTGGATCTGGTGTGTGGCTTAGGTCTCAGCTTTGTTAGCCTCTGAAATTTACCCAAACTGAAACACAATTCCAATGTTATGCTCTCAATAAACTGAAATAGGTTTTGGTAACAAATGTTGATTCTGCTACGGACAGAAACCTTTCAAAGTCCCTTGTATGTTAATACTGGTGTTCTAAATGGATCAGACTGTGTGGGCAGCTCTAGGTCATGCATCAAAAAGCTTACCCTATGTGTGATAGAAATGAAAATGAGATTTGTTTATTTTAAAGACTTAATCCTCCTATTCACTATGTTGATATATGGCTAAGGAAAATCCTTTATGAAACAAAACCAGCATACAAGGGAGTAACTAATGAACGTACAGACTGAAAGAGAACATTTTATTCTCCCCAAGTAATTCATGCCATTTTATGGTTTATTTGAAATGAAGTAGTCAGTCCTGGAGGGATAGTGAGCACCTTGGCCCGTGTGTT
The DNA here is from genome assembly GCA_033558465.1 of Alcedo atthis. Classification (NCBI taxonomy): domain Eukaryota; kingdom Metazoa; phylum Chordata; class Aves; order Coraciiformes; family Alcedinidae; genus Alcedo; species Alcedo atthis. The sequence goes on from WYEA01007113.1 coordinate 17,777, forward strand.
CAATTGCATCCGTGGAGAAAAGAAACAGCTCTTTCTGGAGAAGTCAGTGAGTGTGAGAGAACTTTTTCAGAGGTGGTTTGTGTAGGATGAGATGTCTGAAGCAGCTGGTGCTGGCCAACCATACCTGGCATTACAAACAGAATTTTACCCTGGCCTTCAACAGGGACAGGATTATACCAATACCAAGTGTTTCTGGAAAATCTTAACCATGAAAGAGCCTTTTTTTCTCAAGCCAGGCTGTGTCCTCCTGTAACAAGCTTTTTGGGAGAAGAGAGAAGCTGGCCTGAGGTTAACCACCACATGCCCAGCTGGGACCTGCTCAAGAGATGGTAAATGTAAAAATGATTAAAATATACTCCTTATCCAAAGCTAGAACTATTTACTTAATAGCCAAACACCTCAACAATGTCTTAGAAATACAGTTAGTAATTTCAAAGTCCTAGCTTCTCTTTTGATTTAACCATAAAAAAAAATCAAAAAACCTTACTCATAGGTTATATGAGTGTGTATATATATATATATATATATATTTATATATACTCATCATGATGACATATCTGTAATTCTTCCTGTCTTCAAGTATTATGTTCTCCAGTTTTTCTCTGTGCCCTTGAGAAAGGTACAATCAGATCTCACTAACTCCAAAGAGTCAGATCAGAATCACAGAATCACAGAAATTAGGGGCTGGAGAATGCTGCTTACATGGAATACCTGTGTATAATCATCAGGATGCCTTAAAAAAAACCCCACAGATGTGAAGGAGTACAAAGCTATTTGTAACGCACAGCAATGCTTTTTATTGAGCATACACAACCAAGAAAGGTGCTTTTCTGTACTTCTGAGCACATCTGTAGACACCCATACAAGTATATACCCAAGGAAGTTCTCTCTTCCCAATGTAAAATAAAGACCAAAGAATAACAGCATGTGGCCATAAAAAGTAATGTGACAGTTTGCATAAAGAACAAAGGGGGTGTGTGTGCATGATAGTCTGTTTTTCTGAGTTTAATTTCTAAACATTTAATTCTGACCTCCTCAAATCTTCCTGTGCTTTAACTTAAGTGCAACCTTTTTGTCCTTTCCCATCATGCAAATTGTGCAGTTCCTGTGAGATGATAAACAGGTGTTACTTTCATTCTGGCAGCATTTTGGTGCAGGATGAAATAAACCTACCATTAAATAAGAAACTCACAGTGGTGTTGTGAAGCTTAATTTGTTTGGAAAATGCTTTGCAGTATTCAGATGAAAGGCACTTTGGATATTCAAAGTATTATTACTGCACAGCTGGTGGGCTACATGCTGCAGATGTTTCTTCCATGCTGTTGCATGGTTACATAAGTGGCTTCTGAGTGCAGATGTTCACGAGTGAGCATTCATAACCTCCTCTGCCTATGGTTCTGACAGAGATTTTATTGCTGCTTAACTTTTGATCTTGAAAAGAATATTCTTCTAAAGGTGAGGCTGAGGTTCTTTTTTCCTTTTTTTTTTTTTTTTTGAGGCTAGGAGGTGATATCCAAGTGTGTGACCAGCTCTGGTGGTTCAGCCTCCATCATGAGTAACAGCATCTGTAGATATTTACTGTGGGCCTTTCTCTTCAGCCTCCATTTCCTTCTGTGGCTTTTACTCATTCCCACAGTGTTTGATTCTTGGGACTCTGTCTCTTCTGTTAATGCTCCATCACCATCATTCTTTTCATGCAGCCATGGGATCAAGAACTTGATTCTTTTTTCTGATAGCTGCTGCTACTACTTGTTACATAAAGGGATCTCCAAGAACTGCTGGCCTTGCCATTATCAATAATATAATCTCTCTGAGACAATTTCAGGACAAGGTGAAATTCTAATTTCTGCATGTGTGGTGCTATTCTTTCCTTGTAAGTGGAGAGAGGTGAGGTCTGACTGCAGCCGACATCCATGCAGAGTGTGCTGAACATTCTCAAATCTCCATGGAGGTGCTGTATGACTTCATCAACCTATTTTTTGGCAAGAAAAGTGATGTTACAATTCAAGTTGTTCTTGTTTTGCTGTAATTCCAGCAAACAGCAAGATATCCAATGCAATCTGAGTGAACAAAACTTTTGCACCATCCTGTGAATAGAAAAAAAGAGCAAATCTATCCACACAAAGAGAGCAGAATGCCACCAGTTCTGGTTAGCATAGATCTTATTTACAAGATTCACATGACAGGGAGTATTTAGTACAAATTACTGGACTTTTTGAAAAAAAAAAAGTATTTTGAAAAACAGATATCTTAACAGCACCTTCAAGAGCCTCCCTCTTGCAACCCAGAAAAAATGAGTCCAGGCCACATCTCTCTAAGAGAGACTAAGAAAGCAGAGGGTGAAAGCTGACTCCATCCAGGCAAATAACTTCAGAAAGGAAGAAGAAATCACATCACTTTCTGTAGCTCATTGATCAGAATCTATCATGAATCAAAGCAGAAGAGTATGAATCAAATCAAGGAAGTCTTCACCCAGGCAAGTTAGAGCTGGTGGTGAGACACCTTGAGAAGACCTGGCAACATTGTGAGGTGAAATTCAACTTAAATTCACCTTCTTGCTTGAGGACAGGAGGCTCTGCAGAGGGGCTGGGACAGGTTGGGTGATGGGTCCTGCCCTTGGGTCACAAGAACCCCCAGCAGCTGCAGGCTGGGGGAGCAGTGGCTGGACAGTGCCCAGCAGCAAAGGCCCTGGGGGTGCTGGTGCCACCCATGGGCATGAGCCAGGAGCTCCTTTCCAACCAGGATTATTCTGGGATTCTGTGATTAAAGTCTTGATAATTTCCCTTGATTTTTAAATGTGCAATGATTTGCCAGTGCCCATTAAATCTTTTGGAGACCCTAGCTACTTTTAATACACAGAACTGATATGGTTTATGCAGATAGGTAGAAGTTTTTTACAGTCCTGTGATACTACTGAAGTGTTTCTTCCTTTCTTTGAGCTCATAATGGTAGGCATAGTTTCATTCTGCCTCTCTAACATCTCTGAACTGTAAGAATTGCTAGAGGTATGTATAACAGGATTTACTCCCCCTTACTTCCCCACTGTTGCCTGTTCCAAGGGGACAGATTTGCATTACTGCCACTTGTCCAGATCCCCATCATTTTTACTCTTGGACTGTTGGTACTGCAGTTATTAATCTTCTTTCAGTGCATCCATTTCTAATATTCATGTGCCCTGCATGACTGAAATGGGAGAGGGAGCAAGGGAGGAAGATAGGGTGAGCTTCTCATTTTCCCTCATTACTCCCATCTCCTCTGATTCATGACCAATACCTCCTCCCCTCTTCTGATATATCCCTTTGTTCATTCTGCTTAGGTATCTCAGCTGAAAGCTAGTCATTGTATGATGTGTATCATCTCATCCATGATGATTAACGTTGTTCATTTGTGATTTACTTGTTGCTTGGGACCAAAAGTTTCTTTTGCATGTGATAAAAATTTTCTTAAATCACTGACCTCAGAATAGTGGCTGAAAATCAACCAGGCAGGGTTTTGCTCCTGCCACTTTGGCTGGAGATTGAAACAATTCATACAGTAGCAACTGCTGTGAATAAGCTGAGTTTCCTTACTCATGTAATAAAACACAGACCATCCTAAGGGATGTGGGAGTTGCATTCCAAAACTGCAAGTGACCAGAGCTTAATGGAAAACTTGAAAAGATTCTATTAAAACCCAATTTTCCTTTTATATATCATGCAATCTGTTTTATGCTTTCTCTGCTCCCTCCTTTTTTTCCTTACTGGTACAAAACCAGGATCTTTGTTTTGACAGAGCTAATCTGCTCATGCTTTCATACAGGCCCTCAGGCTCCCCACCTGTGGAAAGATCCATGGGAACAGAAAAACTGTGGAGCTGGTGCCACATGCTCACCTCAAAGGGAAGAAATCAGTGGCCTCCTAGAGGTATGGACTGTAAACATTGTGGTTCCCAGGGATCCTTGGAGAACAAGAACTAGGAATCCTGTGTGTAACCTGCAGCCACAGCTTTTCCTTCCATATTACCTCCTGGAGTTTCCCTCTCATGTCAGCTGGGCTTCTTCAGGAGATGTGTTGCTCAGGCTGCTTGGCTGCAGCTGTGCTGCCTCTTTTCTCAAAGACACACTCAGTACTGACAATTTCTGCACGAAAAACTGTGGTGAGAAAGGTTTAAAGTAGCTTGTGACCACTGCCAGGTTTGACAGCAAGCTTCATAACAAACACCTGCAGCTCTGAGATCTCTCTGCTGCTTCTGTAGGGAGTCCAGGGAAGATTTTATGGAGTGAAAAGTGATGGGGAGAGGGAATAATGGTTTTGTGGCTGCCTCAGACAGCACACTCAGGATGGCAAACGTGGGGCCCAGATCTGCTCCACAGAGTCTCTGCATAGCCCCAAGAAAAAAAGAGGCAAATTTGGATGTATAGGATTTTGTATACAAGAATTATATTAAAAAAAAAATTATAAAATAAATTCCCAGAATTTATTTTAATGTCTTTGCCATGGATGAGCAGAAAAATAACCCGTGATTGTGACTGTTCTATGACAGGGAGGGTTTGCTCATGCTCTTGGCCAGTATTTCTCTTTGAAGACTGCTGATTCACATCAGAGCTGTCTTTGTCTCCAGCCAAGTAAATGACTGTGCCCAAACCAACACACTGAAAGGTATGTCATGAAGGAGAACAAATCTTGTCTCTGTCTGCTGGTATCATCTCATCCCACCACACCCAGAATGAGGTCTGACTTTGGAATCCTTTTCCCTTCTGTGGCCCCCAGGCCAGGGTGATATGTTGTGGAGTTACTATGTCCAGCACAGGGAATTTTAATTAATTGTATTTCAATTCAGGAAGCTTGAATTTAATGTTCAGTTGTGTTCTGAAAGTGGCTGAACCCTTCAACACCTTCAAGTACAGTAGTGCAAAAAAAAAAAAAGGCTGATGACAGTTCTGAACCTTGGCTCCTGTGTTGTCAGCAGGAAAATCCCCATCCTTTTTACTGAGCCAGAATTTCATCTGCTGCAATTCCAGGCTCTGTGTGATGTTTTGCAATTGAGAGTTTGCACTTGGGAAGGTGGAAGAGCTGTGGTAGTGCCCAGGGTATCATTTCTGCAAAGCTTTAAGGATTCTTTCTGCATGTGAAGGAGCCAGCTAAGCCAAACTGAGAAGAGAGAGGAAATTATCTCTCTGTCTGCTGCCTGAGTCCTGGGTCAGGACATCACTGTTGGGGTGTCAGTCAGGTTTATGCCTTCCAGTGGCCACACAGTCTTGAGAACATGCAGAGGTGCCTGAGGGTATGTCAGCAGGAACTCAACATGAAAAGGTCATCCTCCCTGGAGCCAGAGGAACCAAGCTAGGATGGCAGTTTTACATTTGGGTGTTTGAATCCTGCATAAATCATGGGTTTTTTTGTGTGTGTGCCTATGTCTTTGAATGGGCCTGGGCCAGGACCACACAGGAACTGAGTGGGTTTTTAAAACTTTTCTTTTTTAGGTAAGCTGGCTCTTATGCCACTTCTCCCAAGTCTGTTTTTAGCAGTTATCTTTGATGAAGAGCAAACAGGGAGAGCTCTGTGATGAAACATGCAGTGAACATGGGACATTTGGGTCATGCTTAGTGAGCCTGACTTTGCAGAAACAGGATTTTGGCTCTTGGTTTGTAAAGGGAGCAAGATGAGTAAGAAAGCTCTTATCTAAGTAGTGGTCTCTTGTCTGTTTTTTCCCTTGCTCACTTTTCTTCAAAGTCCATTTAGAGGCAGCATCTTTTTAAATGCTCTGCAGCCACCTAGAGGAAAAATACACTTAATTTTCTAGGGGTTAAGCCAGGGAGTGAGCTGTGCAAAGTTTAAGAATGTGAGATTCTAAACTAGGCAGCCTGTTTATTGTTGTATCACAAGACCTCCTTGGAAATGTATACAGTGAATCATCATCAAAAGCTGAAGATAGCTTCAGTTTACATTTACACTTGGGATTGATTTCCTGCCTCATGTTCTCAGTGTGCTCTCTATTGGAGGGGACATGTTTTTATGACAGATAGCCCAGCAGGGCCACAACAGATTTCATCAGCAGAAAGGAGATGACCTGTTAAAAAGTTTTCTTTTAGATTTAAATCTTGTTGTAGAGGTCTTTGCCACGCCTGTGGCAATATGTGATCAGTGGGTCTTCATGGTTTCTATTTCTGTAGGGCCATGACTTCCAAAGCTTTCAGCATTTTTTATGTTCTGTCTAGGATGTTTCTAAGCTGCTGAGGAACCTGTGGCTTGTCTCAGGTGAGGACTGTTTTACAGGGGAAGCTCATGGGCTGTCTGCTAGACTGTCATATTTGAGCCCTCTAGTCTATTCCATATTCATTTGCACCACATGAATCACCATAGCAAAGTTGGTTGATTGAAAATACCACTCAAATAATATCAAGCTAGATATTAAAACATGCCTGTCTTTTTGCAATTGAACTGGGCTGACTGGGTTTTCCTCTCTCTAATGACAGTTCAGTCTCCACTTGTGCCCCAAGAACTGGAGACTGGGTGGACTCTTCTTTAAAAATCAAGTCTAGACATGGAGAAAAAAAAAAGAGAAAAATGTCTATCAATTACTGAATGCAAAATCTCAAAACAATGATGGATTTTTCCACAGTAGCCATGCTAGAGGACACTGAAAATTCCATTACAGTGGAGTGTCTGTTGTACATCAAGTTCACATTAGCAGTGTAGGACTAAGCTGTGTGCACTCAGTTAATAGAAAAAATAAATACTAGTGTGGTAGTGAGAAAGTCCATTTAAACATCCTTCATTTCTTCTCCTCTGATGAGAAAGATTTGATATGCATCTGGCCAGCAATGTATGAATACTGCTGTGTCATGTCAGGACAGGATCTGGAATAGAAAATATTACTGATGTAAGAAATTCAGAATGCAAAATGCTGATTTTTTTTCTAGGTTGTGGCTTCTGGCAGGAGATGCTGAGGCTCTGGAAACACAAAGTAGGACAAAGCACTCTGTCACAGGGTCATGAGCCTGTAGGATGTAGTCCTTGTAAATGGATATTTATTTTTTACAAGTGGGTGAATATTTGCAAGTGGATGACTGTGGGTAGCAGTTAACTGCAGAAATAAATTATCTTGAGAAACCAGATCTTTTGAACCTCCTTTGTCAGGTCCCAGGTGACAACACCTACATTTGCCTCTGTATCTTTTTGTCAGTCCAAAGTTTATATTGCAAAAGCCTTCTTGAGTTGGGGAACTCAGGCTGCTCTCAAGTAGAGTTCTTACGGTTCTTGTGTTTTCCAGCCAGATCCACAAACCACAGATCATACAACACATAGGCAGCCAAATCCTTCCTGCATTAATCCCACCAAAGTGAGTGGAACAGATTTGATGTACACTGCTCAAGTAAGCAAGTAAAAGAGAGCAATTTTGGATGAGTGCATCTCAGTGTGATACTTGGCACTCATTTGGAATGGATTCACAAATTCAGGCTGTGTGTGTCCTCTTTATTCTGATAATTCAATATACAGAGGGGTGTGCAATGTGCACAGATAAGTGGTTTTTAGCTGTTTCACTTCAAGATGAAGTGAACTAAAACTCAACTCACTTGACTTCTCAGGTTTTTATTTTAAATGCCAGGGCTTTAAAGGTTAAATTTTCTGGAAGTGAGTTGAGTGCACGAGGTCAGCTCTTCCAGGGCTGTGGGTGGTGTTTCTGTAGCTGTTGGAATTTCTTGAGCAAAAAACCACTCTCCAAAGGTGGCAAGTCAGCTGCTCAACTCTGCTGCAACCTTCAACTCTAGGAAACAGGCTGAGCCAGACCAGATCCTTCTTGGAGCCCAGCATGGGGCTTCCTTGTCTTCCTCAGTCATGGTTAAGCTATTTCCCCACAAAGGATTTTAGGCAACTTTTCTGTTCTCAGGACCAGAAAGAGCATTTAAAGCCATAGATTCCTATGTGGATCCAAGAACAAGATGCAGAATTCTTACCTGACAGGTTAGAATTGTCATAAAGAAAGAAGGAGATGCTGCTGTGCTGTCTTGTTTTGATTTGCTTCTTTCTCCTTCCCTCCTTTGAAGTGCTTTTACCCCTGCTACTACTGTTGAGAGAAATTATGAATTTCCTCCTCCTGACAAGTTTCATTTCATGCAGTTTTAGGAGATGTTTGAGAACATTTCATTTTCCCATCTTCTTGTAGGTAGTGTTGGTAAAGGCAATAAAAATGTGATTGTGGCCCAGCATGCTCTTCAAAGGTTAAAAATACACACTCAACACTCCTTTTTTTGGCTCTCTAAAGGCTTTGGGATCCTGCTTTCAGCAGCTTGTGGTGATATTGTGCAGCACAGCATGCTTTTTCAGAGGTCTGCATGGACCTTCATTTAGTTAGAGTCTGTAAAATACCATTTTTGCTAATCCTTTGTGAGGAAAGTATGGGTTCTGAATTATTTTAGAGGATCTGGATATACAGAGAGTTCAAATCTGAATTGCTGTTTGTCTCTGCTGTGTTGGAAATGACCAGCAATAATCACCACTTCCATTTAAAGCATCCTTTTCCTAAGCTGACTGAGCTCCTCTAAACACCTGCTTTGGAAGGGTGCCTTGACAAGGCAGGGATGGATGCCTCCAAAACCATCTTTCTCTTCCAATTATCCATCAGAATCTGGCTCATCTTCTCACCTTGTGAAATGACTTTTCTGTCTGGACTCATGAATATTGGCAGCTCATTGCAGCTTGGTGGGAAGAACAGCCCAAACTTTCTATCCTGACAAGAAACCTTTGGCTTTTATTTTTCTTATAGAGAAAGGAGGTCTAATTTTGGACCAGGGAAAGTGAATCTTGAGAGGTGCTGCTGAGTTGTGAGGACTCCAGTGTGGTTCTGGGAATCCAAACTGGCTGCCATGCACTGTCATGCACTGCTACATGAGGCCCAGCTTGTACTGAAAAACTGATTGAAAACACCCAATAAGAAGTTATCCCTTTAAGTTTTTCTCTCAGGATGGTGGGGCTAGAAATCAATCCTCCTCTCTAGGCAGATGGCTGTTCAGGCTTTGGAGTTTGCCAGTGCACAACTTCTCCCAGGTATAGAGAGGGCAAAATCCCTCCTCACTTGCTGCCTCTTCACAGGCATAACATGGCTGTAGTGATGCACTCTCTAGTTTCCTTGGGTGAGGCCCACTGCTGGAAAGAAGAAGATCTGGGTGTTTTCCATCTGCACAGAGCCACTTCTTAAAGGTCCCAAAAGGTATGAAACATACACTGAATCACCCTCCTGTTGTCAAATGTAACCAAACCAAACCAAGCAGAAAGAGTCCCTCCTAAAATGGCTGGTGCTGCTTTGGGAGTTGTGAGTACTGCAGAGGAGGAGAAGGAGGGAGATGTTCAGCAAGTGAACATCTGCACTCTCCAATCCCCCGTGGCACAGACTAATGTTGTGATTTTTTCCTCCTTCTTTTGAATGGTGCATGTAGCACAGGACTCAGTTCTTTGCCCTCTGTGGCACTTGAAGACCAGTTAACACCTACAGACAGCATCAGAAGGCAGCACAGGGCACCAGTTGAGGATGGAGAGGTTGGTTTTGCTGCAGTGCTTTTTCAGAGCAGGTACTCCAGATAAAGGGCATCACAAATGCCTCATAATAAATGAAAACTAAATAAACAGAATATAGCCAAGGATGTTTTAGAGATGTGAATGTCCCAGTGCCTTGGCAGACTGAAGCCTTCAGCAGTGTGCAGTGTGGTTAACTGGCCACTGCACTCTTGGGTTCACAGATTCACAGATATTAGGGGTTGGAAGGGAGCTAGAAGATCATCCAGTCCAACCCCCCTGCCAGAGCAGGGGCACCTAGACCAAGTCACCCAGGAACAGATCATTTTCATTCCAGCATTTTGCTAAAGGTGTGGATTTCTATTGTCCTGGCAGCTTGTAGTGCAGGTAAACCTCTGTGTGCATGCAGCCAGTGTCACTGAACCTATTGCTCAGAGTCAGAGGAGAATTTGAGCAGGCAAAATGTGGGGTCATATTTTATTAAATGGATAAAAAAAATTAAAATAAATGCATACCAGAGATTTTTTTTTTGCAAGGGAAAGGATGAGAACAGCACACAAGAACCAGCTTTTCAGTTGACCTAGCGAAGCTTCCCACAGCTGCACATCCCTCCAGTGCAACAATAACTGTGAGGGGTGTCATTAAATCTGAGAAGTAATTTTTTTTTTTCCAGTTTGGAAAAAAATACAGACCCATCAGCAGCTCCCCTCACCAACCAGCCCCCAGAGGCTGGACATGTTTTGCTTCCATGTCTTTTCCCAGAGCTGCTTTCTGGCTGTCGTGGTGTCCCTGCTGATTTCAGAACTAGGATCAAATGCCCCCTCTCCCTGACTGACAATCTGTCTCAGTACAGTTCATATTGATTAATTAAATTATTATCAATTAAACTTGGCAGCAAGGGATTTCATTAGGGAAAAAAAAAAAAAGGTTTTCTTTTGATGGACTAGGCTTGGCAGCTTTGAATCTCGTTTCCTTCACTCTCACTTTTCATGTCAACTTAATTTATTAATTAGACCTTTAAAATAATTACCAGTTTCAATTCATTACTATAACTCCCACGATCTGATGATTGCTCCTCAGCCAAACCTAGGCCTTGAGCCCACCAGCTGTCACCAGGATGAAACCTTTCAGGAAAATCAAAATGACACAAGTAATTAGGCATGTAATGAATCAGAGGATGGTTTCTGTTACACTGCTGGAGTGCACACCTGATGCTGGGCTCTGCAGCAGAGGATGCTGATGGCAGCCAAAGTGAAGATCTTTCACCCTGGAGCCTCTCAGGATCACAGAATGGGTTGGTTTGGAAGGGACCTTAGAGCTCATCCAGTTCCAACCCCCTGCCATGGCAGGGACACCTCCTACTAGAGCAGGGTGCTCTGAGCCCCATCCAGCCTGGCTTTGAACGTTTACAGGGATGAGGCATCCACTCAGCACCCTCACAGCACACAATTTCTTCCTAATATCTAATCTAAAGCTGCTCTCTTTCAGACTGAGAAGGTCCAAGACTGTTTCAATGCCAAGGGTGATGGTGCAGTGTCACTCAAGTGTGTGTAGGGAGCACCCTGAGGAAGGGTGGCTTTCCTCCTGCACACTGGGAGTGGTGTCCTGGCCTCCCTAATCCCTCCAGCCATGCCCAGGTTTGTCAGGGTGGGTGTGAGCCTTGCCAGGGGCTTGTCAGGGGCTGCCAAGAGAAGCAGGGGTGTGAGGAGAGGCTGAGGAAGCTGGGCATGGGCAGTGTGGAGCAGAGGAGGCTGAGGGGGGAGCTCACTGCCCTCTCCAGCTCCTGCCAGGAGGGTGCAGAGAGGTGGGGGAGGCCTCTGCTCCTTAGGCCCTGCTGCCAGCAGCAGGGGCTGGGCTGGAGCTGCAGCAGGGGAGGGTTCCATTGGCTCTGGGAAAGCAATTATTTCTGGAGAGAGTAGCTTTTCTGGATCCTTCAAAGGAGGAAGATGCTGGAGGTAACCTGCAGAGAGGCATGGCTTCTCATACATTGCATGGAATGCCACATGCGCTTTGCCTGCAGAAGTCTTGCACTTAACACTGCTTGACACTGTTCTTGATAAAAATATTAAATTCTTACCTTCCAAGGATTAAGAAAGAAGTCTTTGCTTTGCGTGGACACAAAATCATTGTGAAAATGGAGTTTGCCTTCTCCCACTGTGGCCTTGGTCCTCTCTTCCTGATGTTTCATGGTTCCTCATGGTTCTCTCCCTGGTGCTCTTGAGACTTCTCTGGATCAGAGCAAAAAAAAGAGAGAGATGAGCCCTTAGGCATGAGATGAGCCCTTCTGACAGCAGAAATGTCTTTAACTTTTCTTGCCCTTCAGTCCAGGTTGCTGTGGCATTGAACTCCACATGACTGGAAACCAGTCCCCGGGCTGCTCGAAGCTTTCCTTGCTGATTTACTGTGGGGCTTTGTTCTGCAGGTCCTGTGTGACAGACATGTGTGAGTGCCCAGTCCATAAAAACTGCTACTGTGAGTCTTTCCTGGCCTACACCCGAGCCTGTCAGAGGGAAGGGCTGCAAGTCCAGTGGGTACCAGAGCAGAACTGTGCAGGTAAGCATCCTGGGACTCCTGTGGAAGCCTCTGCAGAGCCTAATAGCCCCTTTTACTGCTGGAGGAGGAGCAAAAATGACCTACCAGCAGGGAAGGTGCATTGTGAGCTGTGGAAAAAGACCTCCCCAGGGAAGATTTTCAACCAGCAAGCATTTGAAATGTTTATTTCACTGCAAAACTCTTAATCTCTAATGCCACCTGTCTTAAGGTGATGTGTTTCCAGGAGGAAGCACATGCCTTTTTCTTTCAGGGTGTGTAAACAGGTAATTAAAGATAATGATCCTTTGATCTCCTGTTAAAGCAGAGTTGTATTTCCAGAGCTAATGTGCAGATATGACTGCAGCAGGTTCAACAAGGGAAAAAGAGGGACTGTATTTAATGGGAATATTAAAATGCAAACCTACATTAATTGTGGTACTTGGGCCAGATTTTCTGTGTGATCAGGACTGCATTAACTGCAAGTAACTGTGAGTAATTGTTTCCATGAAAAGTGGTGGTCTGTGGTCATGGGCACTTGAAGTAAAATACAAGATTGCAGATGAATAATTCCCTTGGGGATGGTCTCATTCATTTAGGACATTCCACAACAGCAGCAGTGTGTTGGAAATGGATCCAGATTGTGTAAAGCAAGTGACAGTAGTGGGGGGGAAAAAAAAAACCTGAGAGAGGGATGCTCAGTGGTGGTCAAAGAGCTGTCATGATGAGGGGTCTGAGATGGATCCAAGGGGCAATGGATCCAAGGGGAGCACAGGAGGTTCTGCCTCAACATCTCAGCTTCTGCACTGAGTTGTAGAGCATTAGAACAGACTCCCCAGAGGGGCTGTGGAGTCTTTCTCTGGAGACTTTCCAGTCCTGTCTGGATTAATTTCTGGTTGATCTGCTTTGGTTCTGTCCTGCTCTGGCAGGGGGGTTGGACTCGATGGTCTTTGGATGTCCCTTCCAACCCCTCCCATCCCATAATGCCATGATCCTGTAGCCCATTTTGGTGATGTGTGGCTCAGGGTTTACTCTCCCAACTATGATTTCCTTTCTGTTGAAGGCACAGTAGCAGGGATGGGTGAATGACAGAACAAATTCCATTTGACTGACTGCTCCCAAAAGGCTTTTGTTTTTTTTTTCCTACAAATAAATAGAACAATCCAATCAGGGTGTCACTGTTGAAGGGGTGTGGGCTCAGCACTAAGAACATACATAATATCAACCTTTTGATCTGGTATCACGCAGAACATGAAACAAGCATCCCAGCTTTGCTTTGTTGTTGGTTTTTTTTTGACCAAAGCACTTTAAACTGAGACCTCACTGTGGCAGATGCTGTAGAAAGAATCACAAATTTGAGTCCCTGCCTTAAGGAGTTTGTACAAGTGTTGGCATATCACGACTTGACTAATTGAGGCTTCTCTTCACCATTTTTTTCTGGCATTTTACCAAAAACAAGGAAAGTTTCTAAAACAAAAACAATTGAGAGAACATTGCACAGGCATTTAAATACTTATCTGTCATTAAAGCTAATGAAATAAGTGTTTAAAGCCACTTTAAGTTTAAGTTTTGAAGACTTCTAGAGGGAAAGGGGAGATCTTGTAAAGCAGAAAATACAGATACAGTTGCATATGGTCAAGTACTCTAAGAACACTTAGTTAAGCATCCAGTGTCAAATAAGTAGCACCATCTTCTATAGTTATCCCATCTGAAAACATGAAAGTGCATCTGCTGCACTCCATTTGTGGCCAGCATCCAGATTTTAATCTTTAACTTGCCTTTTTCTCCCCCAGATTTTTAGTTACAGTTATTGTGTCCTAAGCGTGGATAAAAGTTCCTGGGTATTAATATATCCATAATAATATATATCCATATATAATAATATTTATAATAAAACTTCAGCATTCTGTGGCTTTCTTTTCCTACCTGACATGTCACAGGTGGTGGGATACTTGGAAGAGCTGTGTTCTGGTGAACATGGAGTGTTTTAGCAGTAAAGCCACAGTTCAGTTATTCCTTAGTGTTATAAAAACAGGTCTTGTGTGGTGGCCAGTCCCTCTACCTGACTGCTAAAAAATCCAGGAGACAGAGCACAAGGTACAGAAGAATAAGAGAAAGTAATGCATGCAAGAGGGAAAAGAAAGGATTTAAATGGAAGGAAGAAGTTTAAAAAGGAAAGGAGACAGAAAAAAATTGTTGTTTTTTTTAAGCTAAATAAGGCTAAGCAAGCACTTTATAAAGGGCAATTAAGTAAACTGGTGAAAGGCCATAGTAATGCAACAGTCATTTCTGAGGGCACTGAGAAAGAAAATTAAAGAAGGGCAGATGACAATAACTCCCTGCCATGGGCATGATGACACAGGAAAGAAGAAAAATTAGACAGCAGCTATAATAACGTGCACTTGGTAGCACTGATGTGCTGACATGCTCCAACAGCCTCAGAAAAACAGAACCATTTTCTCTTTTCCTATGTGACTGGTTGAACTAAAGGAGGATGAGTCAATATCTCATTTTGGCTCTTCTCTCCTGGGTCCCTTCTTCTTCACTGTGGAATTTTCTGGCCAAAGTAATTCTTCTCGTGGCTATTATTTTCCAATAATTGCTTTATTCTGTGTGGGCAGGTATCAGAAGGCTGTTCTGACTTTTCAGGAGAAACTGGTTAAAATTCGGAAGCTGAAAAGATGAGCACAGGTGTATCCTTAGGTCAGTGCCCAGATCTGTTGCCTTCAGCTATGATAAAAGGAGGTGTTGTGAACTGCAGCACAAATGACATTCAGTTTGGAAGTCCTGCAAAGCACCTTGAAACCCCAAACTGTGCAACACCAACAGGATGATTCAGTGATGCACAAATAACTAGCTAAGAAATGTCTTTGGGGTGAGGTTTACCAGCTAACATGCACCAAGGGTGTTCCTCAGCTCTTCCATGGTAGGTATTTCAGCTTTTGTGATGGGGAACAGGAATTCCTCCCAAACAATCATGGCCATGTCTACAAAGACAGACTCAAAACAGATACAAACCTTCTCTGTGAACCTGCCAAACTGGGTGGAACAAACCAGCTCTAGTCTGAAATCTGGGTAGCCTTATTAGGCAGGATTTATTAACTCAGGCACAGGGCTGTATTTATGACTCTACAGCTTCTAGACTGGAGCTGGCTATCATCCTGCCAACTCAGAAAGTGCTCTGAGGAAACTCACATCAGGCATGCCAAACACATGTTCTAGAAGAAGAGTGGAAAAATCCTGTTGGGACTGTTAATGTTGCAATGTAGTATTATTAGCAACTTTTGTACTTTGGGTTTTTGAGTTGAGTTTGTTGGTTTTTTTTTCTGCTAGTGCACTAAGGAAGTTGCTACTGACAGAGCTCAGATCTTTAAGAGGGAAATTTGCCTTAAAAGGTGGATGCAAAGGCATCACTTCTGTTTTTCATGTTACTGATTCATTTCAGCAGGCCCTGGGAAAGCCTCCTGCAGAATGTTGTTATTTTTGCTTTTCCAACTGTTAGTGAAGTGGAATGTTCTGGATCAGTCACACCACATTTTAACAACTGGAGCACTCAACAAGAACTTTTCATCCAGGGAAAACAGCTGCCATTGGCCTTTTCTGTTGTTTCCCTTGACAGCAAGTTAATAATGGCATTGTGGACTGTCTAGAGCAGAAAACAGTCAGTGTATCTTCTACATGGCATCACTTGAAGGAGAAGAAAGTATTTTGAAATACCACATCCATGTGTGGTGGAGCAGAGCTGCAGAGTACTTCCAGATACCACGACAGTTGAGGGCTTACTGCACAGATTCTCATTCTCAAGGTGGAAAGGACACCTTGGCCAGCTTTTCTCAAACCCACCAACTAAGGCATCAGAGCTCAGAAATAGTCTGGTCAGCAGGAGCAGGAGGGGATGGTGCCCCTGTGCCCAGCACTGCTGAGGCCACCCCTGGAGCTCTGTGTCCAGTTTGGGCACCATGATACAGGAGGGACAGGGAGGTGCTGGAGAGGGTCCAGAGAAGAGCAACCAGCCTGGTCAGGGGACTGGAGAACATCTCCTGTGGGGAGAG
>WYEA01007113.1:33948-45924 GCA_033558465.1 Alcedo atthis
CACAGGGGCACCATCCTGCCCTGCTCCTGCTGCCCACGCTGCTGCTGAGCCAGCCCAGGCTCCTGGGGGCTTCTTGTGCCCTGGGCACCCCCTGGTGTGGCTGGTGGAGAGAGAGATGTTGGATGAAGGTTGGACTGGATGATCCTGGAGATCCTTTCCAACGGTAGCAATGAATAAAAAAAAAAATTAAACCACCCTTTCTGTCTGTCAGGTATTTCATAAATTCACTTTTCCTTTAGTCTCACTTAGTGATTCTAAAACTTCGGGACTGTAGAATTTCCTGTGATGTAGTACAATTACTTGGTCTTAGCTAAACGTGTCCCTATTAAGTTGAATTTATGCTAATTCTGTCCCAGTTAAACAGCAGACAATGTTATTGGCTGCAGCACGAAATTGCATTCCTAGGAGACATCCCATTAAAGAAGTGATGCACCCAGAGTGGAATATAATGAATTACATTTTTACTTCAGCTTAATATGTTTTACATCTGTAATCAAGAAGAGAATTATGTGCACTGCAGATGACAAAGGACTCCTTGGGTCATGTCCAGTGGAATTTATCGTGTGCTTTGTCCAGCTAATTTTGAAACAGCCTGGGCTGTTGCTTCCATTTTTATGGAAGGTGATTCCACAGCCTGATAGGCTGGGGTTTTTTTCTAATATTAATCTGAAATGTTGCTTTCCCCTGGTTTTGTTTATGTCCTCCCAGTTCCTCTCATCACAGGCTGCTTACATGCCAAAAGCATTTGGGCATCAATCCATTCACATAAACTCCTTTAATTATCTGGATAGTCACTGTGAGCAGCACGGCTGGGTGACTTTGGTGGCAGAATCTGCCCTTGTGTTCCTGAGTTGCTTGTTCCAGGTCATGTCCCTGCCCTCCATGGCAGCTGTTCTGGGGGCAGCACTGTCCCCCACCCTCAGGGCAGGTACTGGCAGCACTCTTTGGAAGGAGGAGAAGGAAGCAGAAGGTCTTTCACCAAGGCAAAGGCTGCCCTCCAGCATGATGCATTGTCTGCATCAAGTGGCATTTGAAGTAGATCAACATCTCAGGTACCTTAGAGGTGTAAAATCTTCCCCTTTCCTGGCAGGCCAGTCTTGGTTCATGCAGCAGTAGGATGAACTGTAAGGATGATGGTTTAAGGACACAGGTTTAGTTCCTCCAGAGTTCTGTTCATCTGGCTCATGTCAGGTGAGGGCTACAGATGTGGTCAGATGTTTGAGGGCAGGTTGGACACTCGTGGAAGCTACAGAAAGCCAGTAAGGGCAGCTTAGGGACCAGAGGGCTGCAGGGCAGCACTGCTCAGATTGGCAAGTAAAGAGTGTTTGCTCATCTGCTTCGTGTGCCAGAAGAGGTGGGCAGCATGCAGCCCTCCACTGTGCAAGGGGCTGTGTAGAGGAGACTCATTCTCCTGTGTTCCTTGTTGGCCAGGAGGCCAGCAGGGTCCTGGGCTGGCTCAGCAGCAGCGTGGGCAGCAGGAGCAGGAGACTCCTGCTGAGGCCACCCCTGGAGCTCTGTGTCCAGCCTGGGCACCATGATACAGGAGGGACAGGGAGGGAGGTGCTGGAGAGGGTCCAGAGAAGAGCAACCAGCCTGGTCAGGGGACTGGAGAACATCTCCTGTGGGGAGAGGCTGAGGGAGCTGGGGCTGTTCAGTGTGGAGCAGAGGAGGCTGAGAGGAGCCCTCACTGCTCCCTGCAGCTCCTGCCAGGAGGGTGCAGAGCTGGGGGTGCTGGACTCTGCTCCTCGTGGCCAGTGCCAGGAGCAGGGGAAAT
This sequence comes from Alcedo atthis, assembly GCA_033558465.1. NCBI lineage: Eukaryota > Metazoa > Chordata > Aves > Coraciiformes > Alcedinidae > Alcedo > Alcedo atthis. The sequence continues at coordinate 35,723 of WYEA01007113.1, forward strand.
GGCCACAAGCTGCTCCAGGGGAGATTCAGCTGAGAGCTGAGGAGAAATGTCTGTAGTGAAACACTGGGAGGGGTTCCCAGGCAGGGGGTGCAGTCCCCATCTCTGGAGGGGTTGCAGAGGCAGGAAATGTGGTGCTGCAGAGCAGGGGCTGCTGACCATGGCAGTGTTGGGTGGAAGGTTGGACTGGATGATCCTGGAGGGCTTTGCCAACCTTCTGATTCTGTGATTTGGGTGGAAAGAATGGGTGGGCTGGCTGCTGCTTCAGTAAAACTTCATGGGATGAAACCTGTGCAGCTTAAAAGCTCAAGCTTGCAGAACTTTGTCTGGAAACTGTGTGTACAACAGCCTGGTGCTTCAGTCTGTGGTTGGGCAATTAGGGAGCCTTTGAAGGGAAACCCATTTTCAGAGAGGAGGGGCAGAAGCTTCTGGTAAACAGCCCTCTGAAGACCATTCACACTGTGTGTGGATGATCACTCTCCATCTCTGAACATCTTGGTTTACTTTTCTGGACAGTTAAAACATTGTTTGCAAAGCTCCTGGGAACTCTGCACATTTTCACTTCTCCTCTCACAGAGAAGAGTTTCAGTCTCTGTCCTTAACACACCATGTAAGTGCAGCTTGTTGTGAATCTAACCTTTCACTGAGCACTCAGTTGCATGTTTCCCCACCTTCTAAATGTCCTGGTTAATTTTAATTTAATTGTAGTTATTCCTTTTGTCTGGTCCTTCTTCCCTGTGTATGAAATTTATCATGAAGAGCAAAATAGAAATGGAAAAAAAGTCATCCAGAGATAAACTGCTCTACGTCCACAGAAAAAGCTTATCCTGAACACTGATGAAAAATGTTTTTTTTTCCAGCCTATTCTCAAATGAAGTTCAATAAAAGATACCTCACAGAGTTTTTAGGTAAATTGCTCAGGTGCTTTCTCATTCTTAAAGCCAGAAAACTTTTTTTTGTTGTTAAATATGTAATATCTAATAGTTAGCTACTGATTCTCTGTAACTCCGAGGTCATTTTCAGCTGTACTATCTTATTTTCCAATTTTTTGCTTGCTTATTTATTATCTGTGTCCTGTGGGCTTTGTATTCTCTTGCTAGAATTCCTTCTTCAGGGATGCTTATCACATATATATAAATGCCATAAAATACATCCAAAGTAAAAGCTGAGAGAAGCTGATGCTGTTTTGAAGCTCACCTTGTTACTGGTGAAGAAGGAACCCCTTAAATTTTGATACCTTAGCACTAAGACTTCCCTCCTCTATTAAATGCTCTTATACATATTTAATCCATTTATTTCTGCCTGTTTTCTCTTTATGAATAATAATAGTATTGTAATGGCACTATAAGGGCAATCCTCACAAAAAACCAGCATTTTTTTCTGTCCATAACAGACATTCTTTAAAAAAATCTGGACTTTCTCCCAAATGGAAGAAACTTTCTTCATGCAATTGCCTCTGTTAGCAAGAGATGCCTGAGGGTCCCTTACCATCTATAAACTATTTTGTCAGTACTTGTTTTTGCCATTAACACAGATGTTAGAAAGAATAAGAGACCTTTATTCTCTCCAGAACCATAGATTATTCTCCATACCAAAAAGGCAGGATATAAAATACGAAGACTTTGAATATTGATCTGGAGGAGGGGGGTACAGTTGCTTTTAGCTGAGCCCTCACTGGTTTCAGATTGGAAATGCATTGAACTGTCAACTACATAAATCAAGGAGCAGTTGTTAAGCAGAAGAATCCTCAGTCTCAGTGGTCACTTGGTAAAACAGCAAAAAGCATGGAAATAATTGGATTTTAAATATCCAGGCTGTTTGGTTTAGTTCAGTTAGTTTGCTAACTAACTGTTGAAAGGCTGCTCTTAGGAAGGCAGTGTCTGACTTGGTGAATAACTCTCCTTTTTCCTCACCTCTTGTAGGTGTGGGACACTCCTTGTAAATGTTTCAGCAATCTCTGATAAAAGGCACTGTAGTGAATAAAAAAAAACAGTGTTAAGCCTTAAATATTTGTGATGTAAAGCAGTGGTGCATTTACTGTAGCAGGGTTAATTTACAAGTGATTTTTTTTCTCCGTCTAGCTGACTGTCACACGAACATGTGCTTTCTTTGCAGTAGAAACCAAGCAAACAGATATGAAACCTTCCTCATGTAATATCCCTCTGTTGTTTTTTTAACTGTCTTTCAGCAACCCAGTGCAAACACGGTGCAGTTTATGACACCTGTGGCCCAGGATGTGTGAAAACTTGTGACAGCTGGAATGAGATTGGCCCTTGCAACAAGCCCTGCATTGCAGGGTGCCACTGCCCAGCCAATTTGGTCCTGCACAAGGGAAGATGCATCAAGCCAGTCCTGTGCCCACAGCGGTGACAGCAGTGATCACCTCCCCACAGACACTAACCAGGGTGCTCACTGAGCCCTCTGGTGCTCACAGCTGGGGAAAAACCCCAGCTGGTTGTGCACAGAGTGTAAATATGCCCCTGGGTGTTTGTGCAAACACACGTGGCACCTAGGAGGATACATAAATGTATACTGTTTGTATGTAGATACACGAGTGCCCTGAACGTAAGTACAACCCATATATTTATATATATGCCCCCCCCTGCTCCCCAAATATCCATCATTTCTATATCTCATAGAAGGTTGAATTATTATATGTATATTTTTTGCTATAAAGTTTATGTATTATTATTATTATTATTTCTAGGACCCTGAGCTGTAAGTCGATGTCTAAATAAACCAGGTGTTTTTAATATAATATAGTGGCATGAAAAGACTGGATGATTTTACTAAGTTTGTCGTTTCCAAGGCAACTCTTCTAGGGCCACAGCACTGCCAGGCTGGATTAGTTTCAGCACAGAACCTGGATTTACAGATGTATAGGAAACACATTTCTCTGGAGATGGAGGATTTCTTTATCTAGGATATTTCCTGAGTCCCTCGGAGCTGCACGGTGATTGGTGACAGTGCTTAATCAGGCAGAGAAAGCTCAGGATCAGCTCTGGTGCTTCACTGAAATAACTGCAAAATCATTTCCAAAGCTGCTCGGCCAGCTGCCAGCATCAAGATCTTTCTTTCTGGAACAGCACCAGAGGAGTCAGGGGCCAGATTTGCAATACCCAGCAGCTCACTTTGAAAATGTGACCGCTTCCCATTTCATATCCTAATGCCCCATCTCTTGTTGTGCTTGGCTGTAGCTGTGAATACACAATAAAGAGCTGGAGGAAAATATTCATGTACGTATTAGCCCCTTTTAGCCTGTTTGAAACTTAGGGGTTTGTTTCATATTTCCCCCTCCCAGATATATTATGCAGAAAGCAAATCTCCCTGTGGATTGGGGTGTTTTGATTTCAGTGTGCCTTAAAACGTGAAATAATGCCAGCTTTAGTAACTCGATTTATCAGCGTGGTTTAGAAGAAAGACAAATTGACCCTGCCAGGAAAACAGTGGAGGATGTCAAATGCTAATTAGAGGACTGCAATTTATTTCCTTAACTGGTCTTTTGCTTGAGGTTTATGAACATGGGGGCTCTGTGAAGTTTGCATGACTTTTGAAGTTTGGGATTTTGTTAGAAACTGCTAAAAAAGCCATGCAGCTTTCTCAAGCCTGAAGGGAGGGGGGAAAGGCTATTTTTCTTCCACTGGAAAACCTCTTCTTGAGCCTGATGGAATGGTCTCTGGAGATGACAGAAATCTTTGGGCATCTGATTTAGGTTTATAATGAAGCATTATCCTCCCACACAGCTACTTCCAGTCCGCCTGGCGTTGGAATTGCACATTGTGATGCTTTGACCAAAATGCCACACCATCACAGCATGAAAAAAAAGAGCTGGGCAAATAGTGCCAGGAGTGTTCCATGGACCTTTATCCAAATCTTAAATAAATGCAGCTTGATCTTTTTTTATTCCGCTTTGTGTTTTCTCGGAACAAACAAGCCTGCTTGTCTGGCAGGGAGGGGATTGTAGCTGCATTCACCCTGGTAAGCAGAGCTGCAAATGTGCAGATCCCATCAGGGAAGGAAAGCAGAAGAGCTCTGTGTGGTTCATGCAGTAACAGATTGATGAAGCTGAAATTTAGAACAGTTGCAATTGGTCCAAGGAGTTACAGTATAAACTGGCAGTCATTAAAATAATTTAAAGCATTAGTTAGACCAAAGAACATTTCAGGCTGTGAGCTTTCAGTCCTGAGATATGGGATCTTAGCCATTAAAAGGTTATTTGCTTAGCTCCAGGATAGATTTTCATTGCTGATAGGTTTTCATTACTTACCACTCAGTGCTTCCAAAATAAAAAATACAAAGTGAATTGCAGACATGAATGGCATCTTGAACTGTCCTTTTTCTCCTCCTGGCTGATGAAGGTGAGTGAAAGGTGAAGGGAGAGCCCTGCAGCTCTCTCCCTCCACTGATCCCATTCAAGCAATGCTTAAATGCTGCAGGTGAAGAGGTCTGTCTGGAGGACAAACTCTATTTTTACATCTTAAAATGGTTCTGCTTGAAACCTGACCTAGAGGTCACATCAAAATGAGGAGCCAGTCCTTGGTTTAGCTTTTTCACACCTCGTCAATTAAGGGGAGCTCCCTGCTTTTTGCTTTCGTGGTGTAGACTGAGGAAGGGAGGAAAGTGATTTTCCATCTAGGCTGGCTGTGCCCTTATGTTGCTGCAGAGCTTTTTTCCTCCAAGCTCTGCAGTTTTGGAGTGAAGAGTAAGGGCTCATCTGCTCATTTCACACCTACAGCCTCAGGTAAAGGAGTTCTGCTTTTCTAGAAATAGCCCCCAGATTTCTTCTTGAAACAGGTTTGTATCTGTAGCTACCTGTGACCAGCTGAGTTATTCAAAACAGATCCCAACTGGGGCTGGCTCATTCCACTCTCCTGTTTGCCTTTCTTCCAGGCTATTCAAAAGTTGAAAGTCTAGCCCAATAAGGTCAATAACAACTTGGCTGTTGAAATATTCCCCCTAGGATGCTAGGGCTCATGAAATATTACCCAGATGGTGGGTAATATTTCTCTAGGTGCTAGAGTTTGAAACTTCCTGCATGTTACTGGGGGTTTCTTTCTGACAAAATTCACTGATGATCACAATGTTATGGATGATTTTCCAAGTGTGTTTAGTAGGCAATGATGTGTTTTTAATAATAGGATAAAGTTGATCATCCCTAGGGTGTATTCACCATGCAAAACTGTTGCTTGTGTAACTTTTGGTCTTGATTATGCTTAATGTCAATCTGTGCATGTAACTTTGTGCCAGTTTGTAAGGGGAAATATATTTGAAGGCACAGAGGTTCCAACCAAGGGGTGATCTGAAAAGGAAACCTGGGAAAGAGCCCTGTAGTCCAAAGAACTGAATCAAGGAAAGACTGGGATCAATAGCTTCTCCATTAACCTGCTCTGTGTTCCCTGCAAAGTCATTTCATATTCTGTATTTCACTGGGGAAATGAGTCTCTAGGTTTTTGCACATTTTTAACTTTACAGGTGTTAAAAGTTCTAAAATATCAGCTGGTATTTTACTAATCTGCTCAGGTCTCCTTTGATCAGGTCGTTCCATATCTCCCAAAGCATCATCACTTCAAACTCAGATTTTAATTTTAATTGGCATACATGGAAGTCAGATGTGTTCTTTCCTCCTCATTTACCTTCAATTGAAGACTGAGGTCTCTATGCATAAATCTATTTTCTGATCATGCTGCTATCTACTGCCACATCAGAGAAGTCAAGGCTTTTGAAGCCCTTTGTTTTAAGACTTTGGAAGATTGGATATTTTTTCTTCTATTGATTTCCAATGTCAGCATAATAATTTCTTATGTTACATTGTCATTTCCTACCCTATTTTATTTCTTGTTATTTTTAAAAGAAAGGGACATATTTGACCTGATTTTTCTTTTCCTTTGCACTGGTAAGAGTAGGGAGCAATTTCAGTGAGTTAGTTAACTGTTGCTAGGTATACTAGTTTTAAACTGGTTTAAGATCATCCTAGTACCATCCTGGCTTTATAGCTGTGGAAATAATCCACAGTCCTGGAGTGGCTGCCATCAATTATTAGACTTTGCATTCTAAAACACTAAGAACACTTTATTAGAATTTATTGGGAAAAAAAGTTGTATTTAACTTTCACAGTAATTTTGATAAATTGAATTAATAAGACAAAAGGAAGAGTGAATATAGAAACTGATGAAGAAAAGAGAATTGTTAACCCCCCTCCCTCCCCTGTTAACCCCCCTCCCTCCCCAAAGGGGAAGGGAATAAGGGAGAGAGACCCAGAGATTAGAGAAGGGAACTGGAACAGCTTGAATGGAAATGGAAATCATAATAAATGGAATATATATAAATATATACAAAAGCAGTATGGAACCCAACCCCCTGATGGTAATTCTGTGTCACCACTGGTGCTGTGGGGCAGGCACCAGGGAGTCCCAGCCTGGGCCCCCAGCAGCCCAGGTATGCATTAAGAATCACACTCAAGAATAATGGAATGGCAATCCCATAGAATAATACCTGTGTCAAAAGATGTGTGCTTTAAAAAAAAAAATCAAAAAAAAATCTGTTACTTGTTCATTATAATTAACAGTTACCCTGAAAACAGTCAAGGGTAAAAGAAGCTGTAGGGAAAATTACAGTACACACCACAGATATTAGATATTTGAAGCCATTAATGTATGGATGGGTTACTTGAGATGCTTTATATGCAATTTTTGGACAATGCTCTGTAGTGTCAAGAGCATCTCTGCAGAATGACTACATTTCAACGTTTAGAATTGATTTCCTTACTCATCTTAATGTTTTACCAGATTTCACTTGAGGTGTCTTAATGCAAATACAAAATCTAGTTGAAATCTTAATTTCTGCCTTCAGTGTGTATCAGTTTATACCACTGTTGAATTTGAAATGATTTGAACTGATGTTAAATGAAGTTACTTCTTGCAAGGTGAGGGTAGAGCCATGCAAACTGCTTTCCTTTGCTTTCACCTGGGATTTGGGGATTCTTTGTTCAGCTGGTGACTCGTTTGTGTTGTATCACTTGGCCAAGTGCTATTTGCCTTACTTTTCCCACTAGTGGAATGGAAAAGATAATGCCTTTACAAAGTTCACAGAAACTTTAGGAGCAATGAATTTATTAGACACCCAGTGATCTGTTTGGGCAAGGTCCCTGATAATGTTCACTGGACTCCAGAATAGGTGTCCTAATCACCAAATATTTCTGTTGGGGTTTTTTTTTGTGTGCAAGGAGGAGCCTTCCCTGCTTCAGATAGGGTAAGTAAATCATGACCCCAAAAGGCCCAGGCTGAGAACAAGTCCTGCTCTGCACTAAGCAAGAAGACAAACTTCTTTGGTGGACTTCTCCCTCCTGGACTGAGGAGCACATAGAAGGTAAGAGATTTGTGACTTTGCTCTAAGTTCATAGGACTACTGGTGTTGTGTCCTCTGTAGCTTTGGGACTTATGCTTGGTCTGTACTAAGCATAGAGATGCCAAGTCCCCAGTGAGCAGTACAGTGAGACATTCCATGTTCACTCTGGGCACTGCAGGTTGATCTCACCCACCAGTGTTCCATTCTGCAAGCAGCAGCCCCATGAGCAATTCTTGCAGCTACAAGTGCTCTGACCCCCAGCATCCAGGACATAGTACCAAAGATGTCCTAGGCTACAGTCCACAGCTTCAGGGTGGCATTCAGCCTCCATCCTCAACCCTTCCTGCCATCCCTGCCTCACCCAGCTGTCCCTCCAGCGTGTTTATTATGGGTCCTGGCAATGGCAGCCCCCAACCTGTGAGCCCCATATCCACAGCTGGGCAATAGATGCCCTGAGATGGAAACAGAGGAACAGAATGAGAACCTCTGTTAAGTCATGAGTGACTGCAAGGGCAAGGGGAAGGGGCCAGGGAGGATAGGGAAAGAGCTGAAGCAGCTCCAGTGAGGCACCTTGGAGGCTCAAGCTCCTCCACCTCTGTTGCCTCGTTCGTCTGGGCAACGTGCCTTGCATATTGCAGCAGCAATCCCTCCCTCCTCACTTCTGAGCCACCCCTTCTGAGCTGAACAGCTTCTGACACTCATTTTCTTCATTAAAAGGATCAAAGACAGAAATATTTCAGAAAAAAATATGGAAGAAAGGCTTTACCCAGAAGCTGAGAAAAAACATCTGGTGGCTGTTTTTCAATTAAACGACCTCTAGGTTTATTTATGCCTTTCAGGCTATTCACTTAATTCAGGCTAATAACTGGAGTACTCTTCTTTATCACAGTTCACCATCAATAGAATTGTGATGTTTGGGAATATTGCTAATAATTGTTCCACTAATTAAACCTCTCTGAAAAGCTATTAAACCCCCATTGAGGATTTTTAACTGATGCATAGCTTCTGGTTTTATCATCATGTCCTGCAGTTATCACACATTAAATTTACCCCTGAAAACAATGGTTGTATTCATGCAGTTTTATTTAGTACATCTGGAAATGAGGCTCAACATCACTTTTCATTCCCCATCTCCTTCCACTGCCCTGTTCTAAGATGTGGTGTTTTGTAACATGGTTTCTCTCCCAAGTGCCTTTCCCAGTCTGTGCTCTATATGTAGCTGTACATAGGTAACACAGTTGGATGACTATATAAATGCAATTTTAACATTCCAGAGCTGAAATAATGCATTTCTTAATAGACAGAATTTAAATAATGTTAATTTGATTGAAAAGCTGGAAAGAGAAGAGCAATTTTGATTGCTATTTTCTGAATGTACAGCAGATGGTGCTTAACAAATGCAAGAAATGTCAGAGAAGAGCAAAGACTGGCAATTGGAATTTTAATCCTGCTTCGTGCATTTTTCTAATTGGAAAAACAGCCTTTTGAATGGAAGGCTCCCAACAGGATTGGCTTGCTTCAGCACATTCAACTTGCACAACATTTGAAAGATGGGGATCTAACAACAGTTCTTCCAAACAGCCTCTTGTGTGCTGTAAGGAGCTGTACATTTGGAGTTAGGCAATGGCAGGATTGTTTCTCTCTTGATTGTTGCCCTTGCCCTTCAGCCTCATCACAGTTAACTAATGGGAAAGTTCCCAAGTGCTGCTTTCCACATGGATAAAAGACTATGAGGAAGATGATGATAAGACCAAGCCTGATGCTCTTGAACTCCCATTTGTCAGTGAAAGAAGGTTTTTTTTTTTTCTGCTGGCACCAACAGATGAGCTGTTCTGTGGCTCTGGGCAACCCTTTCCCAGCGTGGGTGGGACCTGTCTTAGGACTGAAGCAGAACTTGCGTCACTGTTTCTCCTCTTGGTATCTCATTAGTAAGATATGGAAGGTGCTGTGACTCCAAGGTGTTATTTACATTCGACAGTGTCAAAACCACAAGATTTCTCTCTAATAAGGCAGCTGTCATTATACAGAAGCACAAGCTGCCAGGGGAATAACAGGAAGGGGAGCAATGAGTCAGGAACATAAAGAGAATTTACTGACGTGCTTAGTGAAGTTTTAGCTAAGCTTCATTCTTTTTGAGAGCTGGTTGTTCTTTTTTTCCTTTCATTACTGATGGAAGGGCTCACAGTGAACATCTTGGAGACACAAACTGTCCTGCATAAACTTTGATAAGGTATGAACAGCAGTAACATAAACATTTACACCAGTCTTCAGTAGCAGTGTATCACCCCCAGTTTTAGACCTCTTCTTAGCCCTGAAGGGTGCTTAGCTGTGAGCTGTAGCAACAGTCCAGACCAAGCCCACTGAGGAGACCTGTCATGCCCACATCATTGGCCTAAAACTGAGAAATCCAAGCTTAATCTTGAAGTTTTTTAAACAAACACGGGCAACAGAGTTTGTTATTTGAGTTGCCTCTTCATTGCAATTCTAAAGCTATAGGGAAAAGATTCATTGCTATATTTATCTGTCACAAATTATAGCATCAACTCCCCTTTCACCAGTTCCATTTTGCAGAGCCCTGGGCAAATGCTAAAGCAGGCTGCAAAAAAATGTGATTCTGTGATATGTGTGCAGGCAGGGGGGATGGGGGCAAGGCACAGAAGAAGTAGGACCACTCTGACTGTTCCACACACTGCAGAATGCACTGTCCATTTTAATGGTGAAGGCAATTTTTCCTTTCTTCCCCAAATCAGCATGTCCCTTTCTGGTATGGAGAATGCACAGGGCCACCAAGATGCTGAAGGGAGTGGAGATCTCCCTGCTGAGGAGAGGCTGAGAGAGCTGGGGCTCTTGAGCCTGGAGGA
>WYEA01007113.1:46024-58966 GCA_033558465.1 Alcedo atthis
TCTCCTGCTCTGGAGACATTCCAGCCCCCCCTGGATCTGTTCCTGGGTGACTTGGTCTAGGTGCCCCTGCTCTGGCATGGGGGTTGGACTAGATGATCTTCTAGCTCCCTTCCAGCCCCTGCCACTCTGTGATTCTGTGATTCTCTAGCTTGAGTCTTCCAAAGGTAATCAAGAGAGGCTCACCCCATGAGCTCAAGTTCTGCTGCCTACTTCTGTCCCTACTGCAGTCAGTAATACCATACTGTGAGCTGAACAGACATCTAGATCTCCATGCTTCATACAGCTAAAATAATATTAGAAGAAACACTGAGCAAATCCCTGAGGAAGCTGAAAGGAGTAAATTTTACTGCTTGATGCATCTATCTCCTGCTGATCAGAACTTGAGCTCTCAGATTGTATATTTAGGACGTTTCAAAGCAGACTTCCTTCTTGCGGCTAACTGCTTAAGGACTAATACTTAAAATAAAAAAACCAGATGTTTCAATGCTCAGTAGCATAAATTATCAGAATCTATTTATAGCATAGCTCTAGGAAAACATTAGAGACCTACCAGCCTGTATGAGCTGACATAATCCCTCAGCTCCTTTCATTATTGACCAGCAAACTGCCAGGGGTCCTGTTTACACTTCATAAATACACCTCGTGTGTCAAAAAAATTATCTTCTCCCTGCAAGGGGTAAGTTATGGTCAGGAATCATTAGAAGACCAAGAGTTTAAGAGCTCTAATGTTCCACATATGCCTCCTGCAATGCTCCCAAGCACAGGTTTCCTTTCACAGGCCCTAACCCATCTCCATCAACCTGTATTTTCAGGTCTTTGAGACAAAGGGATTTTAATCTGTGAACTTCTTCACCTGAAGATTTTACTGTTGTTTGGGGCATTACACCTTTTGCTTTTCTCAGCATTGCCTATAATAACTGTAAACAGCCAGAGATTTTACTCTGAATACTAAAAGGAAATTTAAATTCTTGATAAACCAATAAGTTCTCAACAAGTGATTACAATCAAGGGGGGGGGGAAATTGTAATACCTACTAACAGATTAAGCCCTGGCTCTTGTGGGGGATTTTTGTGAGTGCCTTCCTTCACAAGACATGAATGCATAAAAGGGTTTTGCTTTGAAGGTAGTAAGCTGAAGGAATATATGTTGAAGTTTGTATCTTCAGTTATACATCAAATGTGGGGTTTTTTTTCACTGAGGACTGTCAGGCATAGATGGCTACATCTCAAGAAGCAGCAGCTCTCAGTTATGTGAGCATTATTATAATAATTTCTAGGCTCATCTTCACCTGCTGGTCTGGAAAGACAAGTGTTTTCTTGCATTTCCAAGCTTGCTTAGGATTCCTCTGTTGTGTCAAGGTCACCCATTTTTATTTTCAATCCCCTTGCAAGAAATTAACAATGCCTTCTTTACCCACATTTTCAGCTGGGGTGAAAACTGGAAAAATTCTGATTATGTTGCATAAAACTCAGTCCTCCCTCTTGGTTGGTAAGATTTTATTTCTCCCTGTATTCAGTGGCCTCACCTTCTGCTTTTCCAGCTGTCTCTTAGTGTTTCTGCTGCTGCTGAGGTTTGAAATGCAGAGCATGAGTGGACTCCTCACAGAGGAAAAGACTCTAGACAGCCAACACACTGGATATTTTAGTTTTTGGAGAGTTTTGACCAGCAGTTGTAAATCTACCAGCTACAGCACATGTTCATTTTCTTTCAGCTTGGGATCATTGAACATTATCTAGTGATGCCAGTTGCTGAATGCTCTCCTTAAGGGAGGAAAAGAAAGGCTTGTGTTCTACAGATGGATGGATGCTAAGTGCTTCTCTGGAGGTAGAGGGGTGCTGCAGCATTTCAGTGGGATGGATTTTCTTTTCAGTCAAAAGCCTCCATCAGGGTGGGCTGCTATGGACAGCAAAATGAATGAAGAAGAAAAAACAGGGTGTAGAATGAAATGGTTACCATATATAAATTTATTTTTATGTACTTTGTCAGGGTACTTTGTTAGGGGTGGCTTCTCTCAGCTGTGTTCCAGTGATGATTTCTTACCACTTTGCTACCCAGTTTTTCCTTGTGTTGTGATGATGCTTGTGGCAAAGTCTCCTACAAAAAAAGTTGGTGTGTACATATGTTGTACTCAGGAAATACAAACAAGTGTTCTCTAGGAATATTGGAGCACCTAAATATTGAGCCACTTATCACTGTTAGAGGAACACAATGAAATTCAGAGTCTGGAATTACAGTTTATTTTATTTGCAATCAGCAAAGAAGGACCCAGTATGGCCTATTTAGCAGTGCAGAATAAATTTTCATTTTAGATTACTTCTTCTGGGAATAGAGTTTTTAATGGTCTCTAGTGTCTGTGATTTGCATTAATATATGCAAAGCATTCTAAAAGGATACTCTTTCCAAAAGCAGATTTCTTCAACACAAAATGCTCCATTTTGACAAAGGGAATTTTTTTGGTTTGTTTTTTTTTTTTAATAATCTCAAAACACGATTTTTTTTCTTTTAATGCACAGTAGTCTAGCTTTTAAAGCAAAATGCACAGAGCATTTAGAATTCCCAATTTAAAGGGTTTAATTTTGTCTCTTATTAAACTGGATGATTCCTTCACAATATATGCAAATATACCACTGGAGTGTCTCCATCCACTGCTAAAATTGTGAGTGTGTATGTAAACACACAGGTATTTTCTCCCTATTCTGTGTAACTGGCAGATCATGATATTCTTTCCTTTAGTGAATTAGGTTTTCAATCCTGAGTTTACTACTCAGCCCTTTTATTTAGGACAATTTGCTGCTGATTTCACTGGGAGAGTTTTTCTCAGCTACAATCTGAAGAGAAAATAAATGCTGTCTTCACATTTTGGTGGAGAATGAATTCTGAGTGACCATGATGTATTTCTTGTGGGCTTCAGAGGACTAGATACCCACACACTTCAGGTATGCTTGATATCCAGCACTCTTTTTATCCTGTTTGTTGGGAAATTCTTCCAGGTCACCTATTTTCAGATGTCAGCATATAACCAGATTTGCACCTTGCTGTGAATTTCCGTAGCATAAAGAAGAATTAAGAATATAAATCAAAGACCTGATGGAGTCTGTGCCTTGCTTGTTTAATTTTTTTTTTTCAGTCCTGAATTTGTCTTAACTGCACAGGTGTCTATAAATGGTTAGAAGAATGGCCATTTGGAAAGGTAAAAAGCTCTCTTTAAAGCTGTATCACTTGTTCTTTACATCTTTCTGATTTTTAATTTTCTTTTCTGTGACTAAAGGCCTCAAAATCATCTTAGCATTTCCCACACTTTGCTTCATGAAAGTCACATGGTCCGTAATTAATGAGATGTGCTATAAATGTCACCACTTTGCTCAAGAAACAGTTCTATTTTTACTTGATTCTTGACATTCATACTTGTTATCCTGCTGACATGTTTTACCATATTTCACTGACAGCATCTTGACTGTGCAGGCAAAATGGCAAATACCATTTCATAGCTTGGACAAATGCATCTTAGGAAAAGATTCTCAATGGTCATTCTCTTCTTTGTCATTAGGTTACTGAGGCTTTTTTAATCCCTGTGTTGGAAACTCAAATATACCCCTTTTTCTGGTGAGACCGTTGTTGGAACTCCATAGTAGTGTCCAGATAAGTTTTCCTCTCCACTTTCAGATAGAGCCTTTCTCTTGCAGGTGAGAGAATTATTGAAAAGTATTAAAAAAAAAAAAAAAAGAAGAAGATATGGGTATTATGATAATGGTCTGACTAATGAAGGAAAACTGCTTAGATAATTAAAGAGTGAAAGACCCTAAATTTGATGTTAGAAATTATGCACATTCAAAATATTTCATTCCAGTGATTTTTTAAATTCTGTTTGCTTGTTCAGTTTATCTCTCAAAGGTTTTAATCTTCTGTTTTGCCCTTTTTCCTACAGTTGCTATACAGTACAAACAAGCATAGCAGTTTTCTTCAGCAGTTCACAGTAGATCTTCCCTTCCTCTTGTATGCCTCACTGAAGGCTTATCAGTTTTTTAAAGCAAAGTTATTTTGGTTTACATTTAATTTTACATGGTCAGATAAACTCCGCTGCTTTTTCCTTAGGGGCTGCTGGAAAAAAATTTTACATTTCTATTTGAAATTGTGGCTGAGGCAGCCACATTAGCAGCTCACCTGGAATGAATATAATCTCTATATTTGAAGTTTTGCTATCTCCTTTTTAAGATAAATTAAAATGTGAGGGAGGGTCCAGTACCACTGGACTAGGGACTTATCTGTAATGAATCTAGGGATGTGCAAAAAATTCTGTTAGATAGAATTCTTAAAGATGAGCACATGGGTGCAAGAAAAACAAAAAAGAGACTAGTAGCAGCCCAGAGAAAACAAGATTGTTTCCTGATAAATATATTTAGAGATTTTTTTTGTTCAAAAAAAATTGTAAAGGGATCTGAAGGTGCTGTGATGACACAAATGTAAGATTCTTGAACATGCTACTTTATTTTTAAGTGGTTTTTCTATTATGAGATAATGCCAAGCTAGCCCTGAAATGTGGACAAACATGAGTATGTTTTTTGACATTGCTATTTTTTATAAGTAGCCTATAATTTTTCCTTTCCTAAAAGCATGTATTCAACCCTCTTAAACTGAGCATCTTTTACAGGTGACATTTCAAACTATTCAATCAGGTGGAAAGATTTTCAGCAAAACTTGGTTTAAACCTTAGTTTCACAAAATGTGGGAACAATACAATTTATTAATAAATAACCACTGCTGTTGCTTCATCTAGCAATGATTTTCATGCAGAAGGCATCACTTTGTTCATTATTTGCTTTTCTAATTCTTTGCCTATTATTCTAATTCTTTTCCTATTAGAGGAGGAAAAAGAAGCCAAATTTTGACTCAGAAAGTAAAATGGTAACGCAGGTCAATATTGTGCTTCCAATTAGTGGTTCTAATTTTGCATTATTTTCCTTATCTTTTAATGGGAACGAAAAGATTTCTGCAAGAGCTTTGTTATTTTAGTCAGTTAAACTAGACAGGATTTCACACATGGACACTTTCACTGAAGGCCCTGGGAAGGCCTGTGCAGGATGCACATCCAAGGGGAATCAACATCTGAGAGTTCTGCTGCTTGTGGAACAGTGGTTTTCTGTGTTTGCCTTCCAGTAATATCTCTTCTATGAAGGAAATGGTCTTTTCTGTCTTGAAGCCCTCTGCTGGGAGGCCAAGCTGGGAGAGCTGGAGGGGTTCGGCCTGGAGAAGGGAAGGCTCCAGGGGAGACCTTCTTGCAGCCTCTCAGTGCTGAAAGGGGCCTACAAGAAAGATGGGGACAGACTTGAGCAGGGCTTGTTGTGACAGGGTGATGGTTTTAAACCAAAAGAGGGGAAATTCAGGCTAGAAAGAAGACATTTTTTTGTGCTGAGGGTGGTGAGAGGCTGTGCCAGGCTGCCCAGAGAGGTGGTGGCTGCCCCAGCTCTGGCACCATCCCAGGGGAGGCTGGGGGAGCTCTGAGCACCCTGCTCTGGGTACAGATGCCCCTGCTCCCTGCAAGGGCTTGGACTAGATAACAAAAGCTCCTTTCCAATCAAAACCATTCCATGATTCTATGAAAGGTTTATTACTGGTTGTTGCTGCACCCCTGTGATTTCTAAGGAAAAAAACAAACAAAAAAAGTCCTGAGATGCCCTGTTTTGCTAGCTGCAAATGCTCTCATGCTTAATTTCAGAGGAACTTTATCAATAATAACATCTTTTCTTCGGGAATCAGCAGGGAATCTTTTCTTCCTTCATGAGACCCACTAGAGGGAGTAGTGATAATATGTGAACGTTGAAGATGTCAAACAATTTGCCTTAGTTCCATTCATGTCAATCTGGGACACTAAGAGAAGATCTGGGCTCCTGTTTCTCCTGAAAGTCTTATTATGTGCTAAAACAGGAATCAGAGGATTTCTCAGTGCTCTGGAAACACTCCGGATAAAATAATTTTGAAGAAAGGCTGACATTTCCTTTCTAACTTATATAACTATTGCTGAAAGAGCCTTTTCAATGCTAAAATGAGCTGTAGATGCTCTCAGGATTGACTTAGGGATGGAATGTAAAGGACTTTTTTCCCTCATGGGTAATATTCGTATGTAAAAGTGTTGTGCTGATATTGAAAAGCTTTTTTTTTTTTTTCAAGATTAACTTAGAATTGAAAATTATGTTGGTATTTAGATATTTGTTGTTTATTGCATTGGTTTTTGATCTGTCATTGATTTTTTCAATCTGGCATTGAAATAATTTGTAGCTGGGAGCAAGAAAATATTTCTATTTTATTTAATTTTTTAATAATTTTATTTTAATTCCTTTTGAACTGATATGTTTTTAGCAAACAGCTAAATATGACTATGCTGTCGATGAAAAAGCTAGGCAGCTTCTTCAGAGTGCCTGGGCTGATGAAGGAACTTAGGTGTTGCAGTAGCTGAGTATGTGTAGTGGTTGTATGTACATCCAGCCCTCTGGTAAAACTGACACTCCAGTGTGGGGTGTCTCCACTCGAGGTGCAGTTAGAAGTGATGCTTCCAAACAGAAGATGGAGAAATTCAGGCACTAAGACCACTTAGAACAAACAGTTGTCTGGGCAGTGCTGGTGGGAAGGCGTATGAGTAGCTGTCACAAGACTTCTTTCACTTGGTCAAACACCTCACAGTAAACATCTTTGGGAAGAGTTATTTTTTAAAGCCTTTTTTTTTTTTTCTTTTACTCCTCCACTTTGTTACCCTCCCTCCAGCTTCTGGTGCTTGTGTGAAGTGTGAATCTTACCTACCTACAGCTATAACAGAATTTGGGTATTTTCTGTTTTTATTTTTTCTCCCTGTTTATTCTTTTTTTTGTTTATTTTGTTTTGTTTGTTTATTTTTCTCCCAACCATCTGAAATATCACTGTATTAGTATAGTGCTGAGCCTGAATAATAGCAATAAGTAATTTCAAAGGGCAGATCTCTATTCTGCATTTATTTTTTTTTTTGGCTGCTCTTCTCCATCTAGCAGACAGAGGGAACTGTGTCTGTAGTAATTTCCCAGTATGGAACTACCAGTTTGGGACCCCAAATGCCATACTGGTTTCAGAACAATCCCCAACTCCTCTGTAATCCTCTGTGAGATGACATCTGCTATCCCTCCTGGCACAGTGCAGTTTACAATGTACAGGTTGCACATCATAGTCTGGTATCTGAATAAATACAGTGGCAGGAGGGTCTTAGGGTTCCTTACATGGGAAAGGTGCAGCTGTCTGAGTAAAGAAACAAGAGCTGTGTCAAGTACCTATTTTATTTTTAAATCTGATTTTAAATTAATTTTTAAAAATAAATTAAATTTAATTAATTAAACAAAACAGACCACTTCGAAAATGCTGTCTTAGAGAATAAACTGTATTAATGTAGCTTTCAAAAAGATCACAAATGTAAAAAAAAAAAAATCACAAAAATCATTTTCCAAGTGCCCTTGTAACATACATAATGTCATTCATATCTCCAAGACTTATAAAAGGAAAGAACAGGATAGGTGAGGAGACCAGCACTGAAGCATAGTTATAATTTCAAGACATGGAAAAAAACCCAACCAACCAACAGCAACAAAAAACCAACCAACCAAACCAACAAACCAGTCACTGACATAAATTGGCAATGTGACCAGAATAATTCTGATAAGTGAAAATTGAATTTTAAAAAGGATGCCAGAACTGAACATATGTTTTTGCCACGAAATCTAAATTTTGACACACAAAAAAAAGAGAAGTGTTCTAGAATTAAATGCCATCATAGCATTATAAGTGTTTTTTTTCAGACAGTTATGGAAAGGAATGGGAGAAAATGAGTCTATACATTCAAGCCTGCTTGTGGTAATTGTTCCCAGTTGTAAACCCAACCTGAGCTGCAGGATCTGAGTGTCTTTTGTCAGAACTATTGCATCTGTTTTCACAAGTAAATGTGTGAATTTGTCAGGTCATGGAATCATAAACTGGTTGGAAGGGAGCTCTGGAGATTGAGTCCAACCCTCCTGCCAGAGCAGGGTCACCCAGGGCAGCTCACACTAGATCCAGGTGCATCTTGAAAGTCTCCAGAGAAGGAGACGCCACAAGCTCTGTTTGAAAAAGAAGAGAATGGTTATGTCTTTGAGAACTAAAACAAGGTTAAATGCAATACAACCATAATTATTGAACAAAGGATGGAATGAACTCCTGAAAATCTTTGTGCAGGGGAAGAGGGAGTTCCTAATACAACCAAAGTTTGGTGTGGAATGAGAAACACTAATATGTAGTAATTGTTCTGCAGCCATCTGTGCATAAGCTATATTTTTAAGCATGACTTTATTTGCTGTGGGACTGCTCATGCATGAAAACACTCCCTCTCATCTATTTTCAGAACAAAACCATGAGACTTATCAAATGTTTAACACTGGTGCTTTGTGCTTAAACTAAAATTTCCTGCTGTTGTTGCTTTCCTCTTTCCCATCAGATTTCTTTGTTGTTTTCCATTTCTCCTCGAATGTTTAAAAGTTTTTTGGTTTTTTTTTTAACAGGCTGACTGTTCTAATGATAATTTCTTAGTCATGGTCTCTTCTAAAGTTTTGAATGCCTTTGAATAAAAATGGATTTGGAGCTGGTATGGGATGAAAAACTCTTGCTAAACGTAATTATTTTGATGAAGAAACAAGGCAGCCTGAACTACTGGGTCTATTAGTGAATGTTCAATTAGTCCAGCAGCTTGCACAATTTTCTCTGGTTGTAGGCACACAAGTGGCTGCTTTCTTTGGCTCCCCCAGATTTCTCTGCAGCCCCCTGAAACACGTCTCTCCACTGCTAGAGCAGCCTCCTGCTAACTTAGGGGTTAACTTAGGCCAGGGACCTCTCTCAGTGGTCAGTTTAGGTGGTGCTACCTCGCTTTGAAGGGTGGGAGAGAGCTGGATTATGGATGCAGGCAGCCCTGTGCTCTTTGACCTGAATGCCAGAGGGTGCTCCTGTGCACCTGAAGGTCCTGACTAGATTACTAGGTCTAAGATCCTGACTAGATTATCAGGTCTAAGGTCCTGACTAGATTACCAGGTCTAAGGTCCTTACTAGATTACTGTGCCAGCCTGATTTTCCTTGGAGCAATGTGTGAAGTTTGTCTGTGTGGTTTCTATCCTTTCATTTTTGTGCAACCTAAAAGTTATCTGAGACAGCAATAACATCCAGGCAAAAAAAAGATGTATGCATTGAATGCTTCTTTTTGGGGGGAGAACATGCTGCTTAGTGGCATCATCTGCATTCTTACAGCAAGAGCATTGCTACTTACCTCTCTCCAAAAATATTCCTTCCTCTGTTGGTTCTGGGACACAGAAATGAGTCCCTGTCATACCTGTGGTGTTACCTGCCAGAGGTTTAATGCGGGGTATTGAAAGGGTACCATGGCAAAGATGATTTCACTGTGTGTCCACAAGTGCTGGCTGGATTTTTCCCACCTGACAGTGGATATTTGGCAGTTGAGAGCATGCTGGCATTCTCAATTGGGCTTCTAGCACCATGTGGACAGCCTCCAGCTGACGAGTTGAGTGGTTCCCAAGAAATGCAGCTGGAAGGTACCTGCTGTTACAATGCTGCCTGTGCAAAACGAGATGGGGACGTGTGCTTTTGGAAAGACATGTCTCTGTGCCAAACCTTTATTTACTGATAGCCACTGAAGGCAAACTCTGTGTGGCATCTCATGGTTTACAAACCTGGCTACTGCCAAGTTCACTTTTTTATTCTCTGTGGTGTTGACTTGCAGGGGGGTTGGACTAGATGATCTTCTAGGTCCCTTCCAACCCCTAATAGCTGTGAATCTGTGAATTGCCTGATGCTTCTTGTCAGCTGCAATGGGAGATGAGTTAGGACAGTCCTTTTTAAGATGCATGTTCTTGTCAGAATGGGACAGTTCAGTGTCACCTATATGTATTTTGCTATATCATATGACTTTTCCAGAAAGCCCCAAAGCATGTCCACTTATCACCTGCAAAATCCTAATTATAATGCTTTTAATACTCATTATTGCCTTGCATTTTCAGTGTTAAAGTGCCTGACAAGCACAAATGACATTTCTGGGTATGGATGTGGAAACTGACCTTGACCTTCATGAAATCAGTGTGTGATGCTATCATCATATAACACAGTGGTGCTTGCAGCTGTTTGGTAATGACATCAGGGCTGGTGTAATCCAGAATTTCTTTGATTTGAACTCGGAGTATTAGGTTGAGCTTCTATTTAATTTGATGTAGCTTTACCATTTTAATTGTTTTAATGGCCCAGTGCAAGAGTTTGGCCCTGGATCTGTTTCTTGCACAGGTCTGACAAAGCTTGAAAATGCCACAGAGCCATTTTTGACCAAACATTGATCACTCCTCTGTATTGCCTTTAAGTATTGTCTTCAACAAGACAACCATAGGAAAAAGTTGGCATCTGAGGATGTTAATGATGAAATCATTGATAATCTATTAATCAGATTATGACAGATTCAGAATGAATTTACAGACATTAAGAGTGTATCTGTGGAATTAACTGTGAAGTGTGTGTTCTCCATGCCTGGCCCACTTCAGCTAACATGCTGTTCCACGGAGAGGGCTCTTCTAAGACCACAAACCCCCAGAGCACTGTCTCCCTCTGACCCACAGACACAGAAGGGCAAAGTGACATAGACACCAGGTGGAAGCAAGGTCACCATGGACAGGCTGCTTTTTTCACCTCCCTTCCATGGGGCCATGTAAAAGCAATTTCCATTTGCACTCCAGATGGGGAAAGCAGCCAAACCCATGGACTCCTGCTGTACCTCTCACTCATCCACTGACAGTCCTCTCCTTTGCTTACTGTTGAGTTTCCTTGGGATTCACAGCTTCCAAGCCAGACATGTGTGAGGAAGGACTGCATTGTTCAGGAGACTGAGATATGGATTTAGTTTTGAATGCAAAACGAAAAAATAGAAACCTAATACCTTTCTGCTGCCATTTCCCACCTCTAAAAAAACAAAACCAACAAGAATCTGTGTTCTTCTCTTGCTTTTTGCTATTTCATTTGCTTGCTTTAGGGGGATTCATGTATCCTTACAGAATTATGCACCTGTTTTTTATTATTTGAGAAACACAGAGCTCCCTCCCTGGGTGTGGTAGAGTTGGTTATATGACCCAAAAGAAGCCCAGTTTTGCTCTTCCATCATCACATCTCACTGCCTTCACTGTGAGGGAACTTGAAATCACGTGGCAAATGGCTGCAGAATCTCCTGTGCTTCTTTCTACGTGGCTTCTTCAAGGCACATGGCAAGTATCTCATCTAGGATGAAAGAAACCTGTCACCCATTTTCTTCAGCATCTTCTCAAATGGACTGTGCAGTCCTGTAAGGTAAGGAGTGCCTTCTGATTGTCATGAGGTTGTCAGCACTTGGGACAAAGAACAGAGCCATAGAATATCTCAGGTTGGAAGGGACCACTCCCTGCTCCTCACATGGGTGGTATCAAGTCAGATCCACTTCATGAAGAGTATGGAAAAGGGACTGACCCCTCACAGCCTCTGGTCACATAATTTTTACCTTTGATGGCTGCAGATGCACACCTAAGTTGGTTTTTTCTTCTTCCCACTTTTCATTTCTTCTAAGTTTCCAATTTCAACTGAAAAGCAGTGGTTCAGGAGAAGCTCTAAGTTCCTCATGCCTCTGGCATTGGCACAATTAGCAGCCGTAGGCTTGGAGTCCTGCAGAGTCCCACATGAAATCCTGGCCAGGCACACTGCCAAGGGATGAGTGGGCTGCCAGTCTGGGGACATGATTTTTGCACAGCAGGAATCAAACTGCTGCTGTGTTTAGATACTGGATGGGGAAGCCATTGCCAGGTGTTGTGGTTCTCATACTCCCTTTGGTAGTTTCCACTGAAGCTGTCACACTTGTATGAAATTAGTGGGGACTGCTCTGCCTTGTTGGTGATATTTAAAAGACTCCATTTGTCTGCAGTCCTTGCCTGAGCCTGGTTCCTATGGCAATCAGGGTTGTACAGTGATATATGGGACTGGAATGCTGTGTTTGCAATGCTTGCCAGTCAAAACCCCATTTCCACCATCACCTGTAATGACAGCTCTGGCAGCACATACTTGTGCTGTTTGTTGTCTTGTCTCTGGTGTTAATTGCAGAACACCCCATCAGTGTTCACTGGCATAAAATTAGAGCCAGGAAATGATCCCTGCTGCTTGCATCCTCCAGATACCATTGTATCAGTGTGAAGGACTGAATCTGCTTCTCCAAGGGGCTGAGTGCCAGAGATGAGGCTGTGCAGGAGGCTGTGTGGGCAGGCTCAGGAGGTGATGAGCTGCAGGGCAGTAAAGGGCACACAGCATAATTCCCTTTGGGCAGAAGCAAGCCCCCGAGCCAGGTCTGCATGGCCAAAGCAGGAAGAAAAAGCCTTTTCCAGAAGCAGTGTGTACCTAACAACATTCATTCATTCAGATGGTGGTCTGGAACTTCTCTCATATTCTCCCCTAGGCTCAGACTGTGGCAACAACTCTGAGTTCAACTTCAGTGAGTAGCTCTCTTTCTGTTTTCCATAGCAGGAAACATGTGTCCCTGGTCCCTGATGCATGTCTGTATGTAGCATAGACACCCATCTACTGCATATTCAGTACCTCACTGCATCACATCTGTCAGGCAGTTTAATTAAGCAAACATGCTTCCAGCTCCAGCAATGCTTTCTGTGCTGGCAAGATGCAGCAACCCCCCAGATATGGTTTTGGTAATCAGAGTAGTGAACAGAATGAACTAGGGCAGTGTGGGAGGTAAACAGTGTTTGTTCACTGGATCCCAGGCTGGCAGGGGTTGGAAGGGACCCTGGAGATCCTGGAGTTCAACCCCATGGAATAGAATCTGATCCAGCACAGGGCACAGGAACAGCCAGGGGGGCTGGAAACTCTCCAGAGCAGGAGACT
>WYEA01007114.1:0-24339 GCA_033558465.1 Alcedo atthis
GCCTAGCAGCTGAATCCTTCTCTTCCCTTCTAATTTCCCCAGATCCTGTGATCAGAGACTGGTCTGGCTCCTTCGCTACCAGGGGCATTGGCAGCCTGTGTGGTGCACCACTCTTCAGAGCTGTGCAGCTTGAAGAAGGGAGGGGACCTGTTTGCTCATCTTAAATAGCTCTGTTTCCTCCTGGGAAGGGGAGAGAGATGCAAGAACCTCCTAAGGCCCACAGCACATGGATTTTCCTCCTGGAGGTACTTTCTAGGCATGAGGCATGGTGCAAAAGGGATACTGGAGGCAGCATCCTGACCACTCTGAAACAATAGCTGACTCCAGCTGTTGTGCTGGGCATGCTGCTGGGTCCATTAAGCATGCAAGGAGTGAGCCCATGGGACAGGCTGAGGTTTTGCCCTGTTCTGCCTTCTATCCAGATCACAACAGAGCTCAGAAAAAGGCTGAACATCTCCAGCACAGAAACATGGATTTTCACTAGGCACTGGTGGAACTCTGTAATCTCCCACCATCCTAACAACTGAATAGAGGCACTTTGAGCATAAAGAAGAGGGATTCCTAGACTGCACACTTGGGAGTTTGATGCTGACCTTGATTCACTTGGCTCAAAATTGTGAATGCTGCTCTGTGGTCTCAAGATCAAGAAATTCATGTCTTCTATTACAGTAACTCACAGTTCTAGTGCGAAGACTAGAACCAAATAACCCTTTGAAATGCCTAGATTCCTTTAATAGAACATGCAGCCCATTCAAGGCATCAGGAATATCCCCATGTCAGTGCCATCCCTGATTTCAGGACCATCCCCGATTTCCACAAGCAGCCAACAAAGGCATCAGAATGACAGTTTCCAAGCGGTGGATCCCAATTGGCAGTGTTCAAAAAGGCTTGCAAAGCTTGAGCAAAAACCTCCAGACTGTTTAATTTGAAACACATCAAAACAAATATTAATGATGAATTAATCATTAAAGGTGAAAGAGATAAAAGTAGTGGCTCCGAGGATTTATCTCAGCCAAAAACATGGAACCATCTTTCAGTTGCTGGCAGCAGCCCTGTTTTTCCAGTGTGGAGGAGTGTGGATTTACATGTGCAGCCAGTAATTACAGTGGATCCCCATTCCCTTCCCTAGAAGATGTGAGGAGCTACAATGCAGTTCAAGGGGGTGAGCAGCTCCTGGGCTGAGGTGGGGTAATCTGAAGGGGTTTCATGCAACCACAGATGAGGAAAAAAGGTTCTATTTATAAAACCCTTGAAAAACATTGACCTGAAGAGGCAGATTGACACCCTTGGATGGGTGATCCAGCTGCAGACAGAGCAACTATCCCCATACCGTGCCTCTCAAAATAAGCAGCTCTTACTGCAATGTTAGAATGAGGAGCTGAATAACTGGTATAGTTTTATAGCCTCCTGGTCCTCAGATGAGTGCAGTATGTACACACACCTTCAGTTACATCTGAAACCTGGCAGAAAACTTGACACTACATTTCTGAAAAGAAAGCTTTGCCATCTGTGAAATCTCCATTTGACACAGACATGGGGATCTTGTTGTCTACTATTATCTCCTTCATTGGCTTGAATATATACTAATGAAGGGTGAATGTTATACCACCCACATACGTGTATAGGTAAGTTACACAAAAACTGTCTACTTGGATGAGCATGGGATTGAAAGATGTAACAGAACTAGGTATTTCATTCCACCACATGGGAAATAAACGTAGCCACCATCCCAGAGCTGTGACAGAACTGGGGCTCCCAGCTGGGACTTGTACAGATCTTTTGCTGTTGAGTTATCTGGGAAGTCAGTGCATATGGGGGAGGTGGAGCCACACTGCTGATGATAAGAACAAGTAACAGTACAAAGGTGGAGTTTATTTATGTACTCAGAGAACAGTGATGTAACCAAAAGGACACTTTGGCTCACAGCACAAAGCAAGACTATGCTCTACAGCAATATCCAAAGAAGTTTACACCTCAAAACTGCATTTCCTCCACAAGAGAAGCAGGAAAGCAAATGGGCAGCCAAGCACAGAGGACATTCTGAACGTTAACTTTTTGACCCCTGAATGAAGTTGAGGAGTCCTTCACATGCTCAGCTTTTCAGATCAGACTACCAAATATTGTTGCTGGGGAGCCTAGAAAATCACAGGCCTTGATTGAATCCCATTATCTTACACATGTACACAGTAACTAAAGCCCATTACAGTTCCCTGGGGCCATGCCAGAGGACAACAACATCAGATTTGCCCAGCTGCAATTGTCTCCTCCAGCAAGGAGCAGCAAATGCTCTCCAAAAGCAACAGGAGATCCTATAGGTGCCCGATGCTCCATAATCATCTCTGCTTCTCCTGGCATGGGTAGCTTTGGGTCTCGATCAAGTCTCAGAGTATTTGTGTTACTAGTGCCACTGTGCACCAGCTGTGCTCACTGCACCCTGCCCACCTGGCTAGCCCTGGCAAAGCCCTGCAGCCCAGGATGCTGCTGCACAGCTCCCTGGGCAATCCTCAGCTGGCATCTCAGCAGCAGTCTGACTCAAAACGCTTGGTCTGCAGAGAGGAGCAGCAGCAACATGCCAGAAAATCCCCTCCTTGCCATGAAGCTACTGGGAAGCCAATTTCTTTTATTTATTGAGAAAGACAGAAGGATAAGTAAGAGGCTAGGCAGGTTTCCACGTTTCATCATCACTGTATTAGGACACTCCTACACAGAAGACTGCTCCTCCAGTTGCCTGTGGGAAGTGTCAATGGACCTGGAGTGAGTCACATACTCCCTATACTGAAAAAGTGGAAAGCTCTGCACAGTGGGGAATTGATCTTGGAAGACAACCACACCTCTCTGTGTTCATTGTGAGTTACTGTCCTCACTCACAGTGCAGAGAAAGCCAAAATTAAAGGCATATTCACTTCTCCTGGGAATGCTACTACTGATGTTCAAGCCTATTTTATTTTCAGTCTTTCCAGATACTGGAGAAAAAAACGATGTCTTCTACTTCCAAGGCTATTAGGCTTGCTTTGCATGTGGTCTTCAGGAAAGAAGCAGAGAAGAAGAGAAAGGAAACTCCCAGCAATGAGCAGAATGAATCATGGCATAATTCAGTTGGGCCAAATCTTGAAACCTTTAATCAGACAAGACCTCTGAGGTTCTCACTGGGCTGGATTCAAATCTTGGCAGCATTGCTGTAGAGTCCAAAGTAGACCTGAATTTGGCACACCAAGTGGCAGGAAGGTCTCAACCAGAAATATAATTAGCTGAAATTCTTGATAATAAGGATGCACTTAGCTTGAGTGTAACAGCTAATTGGTTTTTAACCAGGTGAGAATAAGTTTGAGGAAGTTAATCTGTCCAGTTTTACAAAGGGGGTCCAATTAAAAATTAAATAGTGTTGAAGTTCATTTATTCCTGCTACTGTATTACTGTGGAGCACAAGGACCCTAGGCATAGGTTTCTATTTTTAGGAGATAGAAGCCTGGATTCACAAACGTCCCCAGAGTACCTTTGGGGAGGTACCAGAGGAGCTTAAACCAGAAGCCAGGTCTGTATTTGCAGCCATTTGCCTAGTAAAGTGAAACTTTAAAATTCAGTTCCCTCTTCTCCTATGGCATGGAAGTATAATTTTTAAAAACACCCACACAGCAGCCAAGGATAAGCCTTCTGAAGATTATTAGGTACCTTATCATGCAAACAACTTCCTACAGTAACCAAGCATCAGAGAACTTTCAAACATCTTCCTGGGTATCTTCAGAGAGCTAAATATCTTTAAAATATGTCTAAATGATTTCTAAAGGTGACACAGGCTGCTAAAGGGATGCGAGACAGAAATATTTCCATAGTTTTAAAGCCATAATAACCACTGCAGTTGGAATTTATGTTTTTTAAATGTGTCACTGTGGCACTGACCTGCTCCAGAGCATAGAGGTTAACAGTGACAATACTTCAGACAGTAAGAAGGAGAATATTAATGTCATAAATAGTAATTATAGTTAAAAGAGAACAAATCCTTCATGTTAAATAATGCATGTCTACTGTAGAAACAATAGGGCTAAACAATAAGGTTGCCACGGCATGTGGGTTATTTTTTCATTATTCTAGATTTTAACTAGAATAGATTTTTTTTTACCAACAATGGAATTGACTTTTTGCATGTCATGATGAAGCAGAAATGGGAAAATACCCTACAAACAAGAGTTTATAAACATATTCCAAAGGATGCTGATAGCAGATTTATCTTTGTCAATTGCTTTGTTTTGTTCGCTCAACTAAGAAGAAACCAGTATGAAGAAGGGGGCTGTTTCATGGCATCTGAGCAAACATTTTCTAACCAAATGACTTATAAACTACAGTGCTATAGATTTCTAATATTTTATGCAGCCAAGTCACAAGTACAAGCAACACACAGTGACTCATTTTTTCCTAAGCAATACATCTAATTAATTCAAGGTATTTAGAATGAAAGGTAGCTATTAGCTGAAGTCTAAAATAAAGGGTACTAAATGCAGCCTTAGTGCTGATGGACACGGGGCATTCTGCTAACACTGCCCTCTCCTCTCCTTTGCTGAAAGACCTGTCGCTCCTCTGAACACCCACGAGTGAACACACTGAAGCTGAATCTCTCTTAAAGCACAGCTGCCAACAGAGCTTGGCAGGCTGATGCCACAGGACCCCTAACACAACAAATCTCACTGCAAAATTGGTGCTTCAATCTGGAGCTGGGTGGAGAGTTTCGGAAGAAGGAGTTCTCCAGCTCAGCCTCTGAGACTACTTAATGCTCGGCTTCTCCCACAAGAAAAAAAGGAGCTAGAAAGCAATCTGTAGCTTTTCTAGCATTCAGTGCATCCTGCTTGATTGGAACAATGCATTTGTTTGCAACCCATCATGATACAGTCATCAAACCTACCTCTTTTTAGCACTACCTCAGCTTTATGTGGTGTCAATAAATTCAATGTCTTGTCACAAACTGCGACTATATTAGCACTTCAGAGATGCTGAGCACAGTAAGTAAAAACTGCTAGGAAAGTAATCAGTGATGTGATCAGCATCACAAACTTCAGAGGTTAGAAGTTCATTTCTAGATGAATGTACACATTTTCCCAGGTCTTATCTATGATCTGGTGATCTCACAAGAGCTGGATTTGGAATAAAATTTAGAGAACGTCTCAATTCCAAATGCAACACAAACACAGGCACAGATGTTCCCAAACAATTCCTAATTTGTGCCTAAGCTTCAAAACTAGAATTTCACAGGTCCACATCAATTATGTGTCTTCTCAAGTTTCATATTTTCCCATGTGACACCCCTTGAAGTTTAACTGCTAATTGCATCAGAGCTGCATCCTGACGGGCTGTCTTAAGTGGTTCTGTTTTATTGCTATAGTTCAAGTATAGTTACACTATATTACTGCATTACCATGTTAATCTGGTGGGATTTTAAAATACCAACTTATTGATGCAGGTAATTATTTCCTCCAGTCAGGAGGGCATTTGTGTGTTCTTAATAGGACCAAGAGAGAGGAAGCTACCTGCTGAGTTAATGCTTCAGCCCTGAGTTTCCATTAACCCCCCAGTTTCAACAGTTTTTCATCATGAAATCATGTCCTTCAAATGAAACTTACAGAAAAAAGCCCTGTACTGATTTTGACTGGAATAGAGTTATTTTCCTCACAGTACCTACTACAGGGCTATGTTTTGTACTTGTATGGCTAACTCTGGGGTGTTTTAGTTATTGCTGAGTGGTGCTTACACAGGATCAAGGTCTTTTCTGCTTTTCACCCACCCCACCAGTGAGTAGGCTGGGGCTGCACGAGAAGTTGAGAGGGGACACAGCTGGGACAGATGATCCCAACTGACCAAAGGGATATTCCAAATTATATGACACCACACCCTGAATATAAAGCTGGAGGAAGAAGGAGAAAGGAGGGGATGTTTGGAGTGATGGTGTTTGTCTTCTCAAGTACTCCTCACAGCTGATGGAGCCTGGCTGTCCTGGAGGTGGCTGAACTCCTGCCTGCCCATGGGAAGCAGTGAATGAATTCTTTCTTTTGCTTTGCTTGTGCATGCAGCTTTTGCTTTACCTATTGAACTGTCTTTGACCCAACCCATGGATTTTCCCACTTGTGCCTTTCTGATTCTCTCCCCATCCCACTGGGAGGGGGGTTGGGGGGTGAGCGAGCAGCTCTGTGGGGCTTAGTTGATGGTTGGGGTTAAACCATGACAAGTACATTTCTCCCCACTCACACAGCTTTGAAGTGTGACTGGAAACACTGTTCTCACACCTTAAAAAATCCACCTTCATGCTAGGATGAAAAATGAAAACTTGCAAAGCCAATGGAATATGTTTAAGAAGTTAGGAGCATTTCAAAAGGAGCCAGAGTCAGCATGGAAACATATTCGGGCTTCAGGCTGGCACAAGTTACTAGCAAACATTATGAAAAATACTTTGGACATATTTAGGGGAAAAAAAAGTCATGAATCCACATTTCCAAAATACATTTGGACTTAGATGTGTGACTTTGCACCAACTAACAGATGCCTGAGAGGCACAAACTGCTACGAAACACAGTCAGAAACCTCCAGAGATACCAGACACCAAGGAATGTCTCTCTGTCACCTAATATATCTTTGTGAAAGTTACAGCCAAGTGGAACCCGTTGGCTGAAATGGGAAAAAATAATATGGCAGTACTAACTTCAAGGACATATACTTGTAGATATCTAAACTTAGATGATAGGATAATCTTATTCACACCTGAACTGGCCCACACCATGCTGGTGTGGTATCTCTGAGCTGGTTCTGATGACACTGTAACATACACAAGACAAGGGACAAGCAGATTCCCCAAGGAGCAGACAGGTTTCAATGACCTGAAAGCAGGTCTATAACACCTATCAAGTCACACAGTCATAACCCCATTTACAGTATCTGCTGAGCAATTAATATTTCATCAGTCATGCATGTGCTTCATTCAGACACAATTCACTGGTACCATTTTGACTAATACAGACTGTTGAATTATGCTTTACAAACTTCATACCAGATAGAGGTGGGGAAGGTGAGGTTCTGTTTCTAACATGTTGTTTTACTTCTGACAGGCATAAATACACTTCTGGGAAGATAATCAGTTGTCAAACCTCACAGCACTAAATCACTCAGCATGAATGGTTAAAACACTTTAAATTAATCTCGCCTTAGTCTAGTTGTTACTCAGTGTCTCCTGTTTGATTTGCATTTTTGGTTTTGCTTTGACATCTTATTTTTTCCTCTGGTTTCAGAAGCCTCCTCCCCATCTATTTACTGTTTGTCAGAAGCCCACTTGAAGGTGGAAAGCTCTTTTCTCTTCTGTGGCAGGCTGTGTCACATATACAAGTCACCTCTGAGGCTGCTGTTTGTGTCAGCCATGTCACATAATGACAAAGGCTTGTGCTTCCAATTGTGCTGTCTGTGAGACCTTGCTCAGGGGAGCAATCAGGACTAAGAGAAAGGGAAGAGTCCCAAACAAGCACATTTCAGTTACTGCAGTCTCCTCCTCTCTGTCCTTTTCCATTCACTTAAACTGCAGCAAAGCACATTTCCTAGTCCATGGTTTTGGCTGTGCTGTCTACTGTCCATTGGCTCTTACATTATATATTCCCTCAAACAGAACACTCCACAGACCTTCTCAGCCTGTATCTTACATACTGCACTGCACACTTATTTCTCACCTCTAACAAGGTGGTGATGCTTAATCAAGAACCAGATTTTCAATCATGTACCAAGCTGCAGAGCAGGAAAAAACTCTCACTGCCCCAAGTCTCAACTAGGTGATCACACTGTGGTATGGCCTCTTGAATCCTGCACTCCTTATGCCACTTTCATCAGGAATGGGTGAAAACACCAAAGCCCAGGAGGCTTGTTAGTCTGGTTGCAGGAAGCAAAGCCACCCAAGAGATGAGACTTGTGAGCTGTCACCTGACATCTCATCACCTGGCCACACACCCCCACTAGGAAGGGAGCACACAAACACGAATCCTCTCAGGCAGATATCCACCTCCAGACAGAGCTGCATGATGTTCAGGATGAAGAGGGAAAGCTAATGTGTTGTCCAGAAACAAGTCTTGGAGCTCCAGAGAGAGACAGGAGCTCAGGCATTGCTTTTGCCTCCTTCTAGGCAAATCTCCATCCAACATTTTGACTTTCTGGAAGGCTGCTCCCAGCTGTCTCTGAAGATCATTTCCGCAGGCCTTGAACCCCTCTAAGGCAATCTGCATCCTACCCTGGCTCTCAGGGTTTCCTTTTCCTTCCAAATAACAATGCTACAGTTTGAAGGTGGGACTTGGCCAAAGAGCTCTGCAGATAAACATTCTCCATCTCAGTTTTGCCAGAATAGCAATTGTCTTGGGAGAAAGAACAGAGATGTCTATGGTCCAAAGGAACTCAACTTTCAGTTGATTAAAGTGGAAATGGCACTTGAAAGTGGAAAACATCACCAAAGGAGGCAACTGCAGGCCTGGAAATTAACCAAGACCTCTCTCAGTGCCCACTGAGAGACATATGACAGCTGGGAAGAGGGCCTAAGGAGAGCAGCCTGAGGATGTGCTGACTCAGCAAGCTGTGAGCAAAGCTCCTTTCCCTTTTCCCTTGCAGAAGCCCCAAGGAAGATTCTGCCTTCTGAAAATAACTGTCAGTTCCCTCCCTGGATGAATTCACCACTGCTGAAAATGTTTTCTAGTCCCCGAGCTCACCCGTGTACACATCGGAGGACAGTGGCTGGGAAAAGCCTTTCTAAAGGTGGTTGGAAAAACCCAGAACACGAACCTCTGGCAAACACTGCTAATCTCCTCCAAAGCTAAAATGTCTCCTTGCTTTGCTGTTTAACCAGGTCACCCACAAAAAAATATGAGAGCGAGCTTTCAAACATAGAAATCTAAGACTGGCTACCAAACATCAAGCAGGTATGTGCATGAACTATGTTTTATAACCTCAAAATCAAGATAACACCTCCATTAAGACCTGGCAAATCCTAATCTGTCTGAGGCATTACTGGGTGACATCGTGGTGATGGTTTGCAGTACAGAACAAGAGGACAGATGTGCGTGTGAGCTCTCTGCTCACTGCAGCCCCTCACTGTGCTAATCCTCCATTTCAAATAGGATTTACTTTTCATCATTTTATAAACAGGCTGAGTGGTGTTGTGGGTGAAGTGTCCATCCATAGCAGGTCAGAAGCTGAAATCAAGAGGCCATTTTCTTTACTGAACTTGAGATCAAAACTGATGCAGAAGTTCCTACTCACCTGTCCCTCAGCAT
Organism: Alcedo atthis; assembly: GCA_033558465.1. Lineage (NCBI taxonomy): Eukaryota > Metazoa > Chordata > Aves > Coraciiformes > Alcedinidae > Alcedo > Alcedo atthis. The sequence goes on from WYEA01007114.1 coordinate 9,279, forward strand.
AACCACCTGCTCCCAACTCTCTAGAGAAATCTCACCCACAGCCTGATTTTTTTTTAGGTCAAATACTTATGGATTTCTAACAGAGAGACTCACGATCTCCAGGTGATTGAAATGAGGACTGATGCACATTTTACAGTATCACTCCATTTTAAAAGACTAAGACATTTTCAAGTTCAATAGCTTCTAGGGTTTCAGAATGATTAAACATACTGCTTGACAAAGAGGATCCCTCACATGCCACCTCTCATCCGACTGAAAACCAAGCAATATCTCTCTATTGACCCATGGCTCACACAAACTGGTAGGTGGTACACAGCTACTTTCAGGCATTGGTACAGAAAACATGCCACTGCTTCCCACAACCATGAGCTTCCAGATGCTCTGGCTGATCCACATAAGCCTTCAGCATCCCACTATCACTGTTTGCAAGCGGCTCATGCTAACAGCTGATTGCATCCAGTCAGATTTTCAGTCTTGTTGAAATAAAAAACCCAACCAAATATAAAACTAATGTAACTAGGAAGAGCTTTAGAGACTGATTCTCCAAACAAACAACTTATGCTATTAGATAATTTTAAAGGAAGGTGAGCCAGTGTTTCCTTGTGGCACCATTTATTATTTGTTTAACTAAAGGTCAGGCGAAATAATAAAAAATTTGTTGTCTTAGTCACTATAAAGGCAGATTTCAGGGCTGGGAATTTGCTCAGTTTAAGAGGAAATAAATTCATGGCAACAGCCAGCACATTTTGCCAAGGACTTCTTTCACTTCTCCCACCTCTCTCTGGGTTGACAGCTGTTGTCTATACCTTTTGGCCCCACAATTCGAGAGCACAGACTCCTTGTTTTCTTGGCATGTTCACACAGATGATCCCTCTGCGTTTGACACCTCTCAGACTTCTTTCTATGGCCACTGATTGCAGGAAAAAACCTCACTATTTATTTCCCAGAAGGTTTGTGGCAAGTAAGAGTAAAGGCTGATGCTTGGATTTAACCCCTTTTGAAGACCTTCCTCTCAACATCACCTTCTAAGACTTCTTGACAACACTGTTCCTCAACCAAGCTGTCCCTTCTGTCCCCAAAGTCAGGATTGTCAAATCTGCAGCAGCCCCTTTGGTTCTCATTTAACTTTGAGAAGTCTTACCTTTGCTAACGTGTGCAGAGCTATGAAAACCACCATTTCCCCTGTAAGAGCTCCCTCCACCCCCTGCTTCTTCAAGGATATTTTTCCCCATAGTGCCTTCTCTTTGACACTGTTTCATGGTCTAATTACTTCCCTTCTGAGAATTTAATATAATTTATCTCCTTGGAGTCAGACAGGATCATATCAAATATGTATATTCAGCTGTGGGAGATATTAATCCAAACAACAGCTTCATCCCTCAGCCTGCATACGATTCTCACCACATCACCAGCAGTCCCATTTGGCAAAGGGAAGGGGCAATTTGTGAAAGTCACCACTGAGTGCCATTCCAGAGGCCACAACATTTCAAAGTGCAAACTCCTGTCACTGCTAGCTGAAGCATGCTACAGGTCACTCTGAGGAGACAAGTCTTTTTGGATGAAGGAGAAATAATCACCTCAGAAGGGTCTGAACAAAGATGCCTCTGCCTGCATTCTAATGGCAGGGGATTGTTTAAACGAGTGTTTGTTTTCTGAAATTTAAACAGGTTTGTGGTGAGCTGGACTGATCCATACACTGCAGTAGAGCTAAAATAGTCTCTTTGTACCTTCTCTGTTCTTTAGACTCCTGTACTGTTTGCTGAGTATGATCTCAAGTGTTGGTACATGTGCCCTGGTCCTGGACACACCACCATGAGATGCTGTAGCTGCAACTGGTGCTGATACTACACGTGTGCTGCTGAAAAGTGGAACAATAATCAGATGACAGGGACTTCTGATGAACTCTTTATTCTCTCTCTGCTACTAATACAGGCTGCAGAGATCTTGAATGCCGAGGTGTTTTCTAACAGATTGCTCTTTCCAGACATGTTATTTTCCTCTTGGAGTGTGATGAAGAGGGTTTTATAATACCCCAAATACATTAACAGAAAATGACAGAAAAGGTGCATACAAAGAAGAGGAAAACAACCTCAGCCTAGATAACTATAAGGTAATTTGATATAATGATGTAACTGACTTTTTATTAAATAATTTCAGATTTTATTTTTTAAAGTGAAAGCAGAAAGTGCATTTAAGGAATTCTTAAGAGACAGTTAATAAATAATAGAGAGTAATTATTCACCATGTAATCTCCACATGCTGTATAGATCTTCTAACACTCCTAGTCCACATATGGGATAAAAAAGTAACCTGGAATTGAAGTTGCTGTCATTATTATATCTCATGGGAGGAAAGCAGAGGATGCCAAGGCCTGTAACTTGCTCAGCATCACTGCCAGCAGTGTGGCGAAGGAAGGGGATGGCAGCTTTAGAAGAACACACAGAAGTGTTCAACAAATGCCAACTTGTCTAGGGGCTCATCACTAAAACCAATTTGGATCCATTTCCTTTCAACCCTGCAGAAATCAAAGCAGACTATTCCAAAATAAATATGTCATCTTTGAAGCCAATTAAATTTTGCAAGCCATTAACCAGGGGGAGAAGAGAGGATCAAAAATTGGGCTTCATAATGAAAGTTGACTGCAATCTTAATTTCTGAGAGATTTTGGCTTGTCTGAATTGTGCATTCCTCAAGATGCAATTCTTTGATGACCTCATTTTTTTTCCAACTTGAACAGATAATGATGCCTAAGATAACAATATTTCCTAGCAAATATTACACTCAAGATCTTACTAAATTTGGGGCAAGTGAAGCAGCATGCCACATGTAAAGACAAGTCATTATAACTTCAAGACTTTTTTGCTTCATTGTCAGTTTGACATGTGACCCACCCTAGACAATTATTTGATATTGCTTCTTCCTATGTGAGATCACCTTTAAAACTGTAATTAGAGGATGTGTTTGTTTAGAGGAACAGAAATTCCTGCTTTGCTACAGGGCCTGCTTAGAGTGTCAAGTTAGCCTGGAACCACACCTGGCTACCAATAAAATCATCAGTGAGGAATAAATAGTCTGCATACAGTTTCATCCAGAATGTAACACTTCCCTCCAGTGGGGCTCATGCATCATTTAGTGCTTAACACATTCCCCAGAAGAAGGAAATATCTCAGACAAGCATCAGCACTTAACCATTTGAGGACAGGCATCCTACCACAATGATGTCTTGAGCAAGGTGGGACTGTTTTCAGTTCCCAGAAAATAAACAAAAAGACTTGATCATCACCTTGACTCCTGGTAGCATATTTGCCTTGCCTGTCTCTGACCATGGAGTTCACAGAGAAACTGGGCTCACTGCCTAGCTTCACTCTCACCATGGGTCAATCAATCATCCATGTGCTGCATCACCACAGTATTTCAGTCAGTGCTGGTCCCCAGTTCAGCAGGGCATCCAAGGACAGGTTTTAGTGCTAACCTAAAAAACTCTCACACTAAATTAAGCTAATGCTATTCCAGGGTGCATCCACCTTTCTTCCAGGCTCAGTTCTTTCAGGCATGGCAGTCAGACATGACAGGTTTAACAGTTCCAAGGGGAAAGGAGAAAAGGGATCTCAGTGGCTGACCCAACACTCTGGAAGAGCTTTCTAAAGGAGAGCAGGAGGGGACAGAGCACACATCTAGGCAAAATAATTATTTGTTTTTCTACAGGAATTATTATTAAAGGATTTTAGTTCAGGATAAGCCCTCAAGCATCACCACAATACAAGTGAGTTCTACCAACACCTATGTCCTTGCCACCATCAGATCTGCTGAAAGGCCCATTTCTTTATGAATGTTTTCCCCACAGACCTTCCATCTCTTCACAGGCAGAGAAGAATATTTTTGCACTTCATTGTTTGCAGCGTTGTGCGAGAAGCCCCATTAACTCCAACCAAAGGAAACAGTAAAATTACTGGAGCTCTTCATGACACAGCTACGCTCTACACATCCATCCCTACCCAAATAATTTGGTTTAGAGCAGAATTACCAACCAGGGCCTGGACAAGAAGCTGTTAAGGGGTCCAGTGAGGAATGACAGCATGGAAATAGCTTAGCCTTTCCAGAGTCAGAAATACCACAGGCGAATTACAGAAATCAGAGTGTTGCCTACTTGGTGGAGTAGGTGTCCTCAGGGCTTTCTTTTCAAGCCGGCCACAGCTTGGTAAAGGTCAGCATCGTTTACAGACAAATCTATTTTGTAATACACCATGCACACTGGGCTCTGCACCAGACAAGTTACACACAGAACCAGCTTCCTCAGATCCACACAAATCCTCACAGGCATCTCGCTGCAGAATGAAGAGGAACGGGCAGTGCCCCTGCATCCCACACATGGAGCAAAACAGAGCTGGGGCTGCCTGGCAGGAGCACCTCAACCCCCCCACTCCACTGCAGCCCTGAGTGCTCACTGATCCACGATAGATTTTGTTTTGACTCGGGCAATAAACACTGGGAAAGTCTGAGCCTTTGTCCACACATTTTCACATCTTTTTTCCAGCCTAGCATCTGGCCTGGAGTACCAACCATAGGGATGCACCTCTCATGACATTTGGAAACTGCTTCTTTGAGCGCAAGAATGACCTGGCACATCATTTCACTTGGCTTTTCAGAGCTTACTTGTAAAATTCCACTATCTCTGAAATACTAAAGACAAATCTGAACAAGCTGCAGGTTTGCAAAGGGATTCACAGTTCCCATTCACATTCCCATCATTTGAGAACACGTTCAGGTTGGTTTTTTTCCATTTTAAATGAAAAGCACACAAAAAACCCCACCAGAAATTAACTGTTTGGGAACCTCTTTCAGCACCCAACTTTCCTTTTTAACCTTTTCACCTTGCTCCCATATCTCCTCCATTCCCCCTTTCTCCTGGATTACTCAATCACAAAAGCATCCATGTGGCCATGTGTCAAATATATTTTCTATTTAGAGCCATGTGCATGTGTTATGCCTCCTAGGGCAGGGTGGGTTACTACAAGCATAATGACCCCAAGCAAAAAGCATTTTTGCTATGTTCTAGGACAAAAAAGTCCTATTGGCAGAGCTATGAAACAGCTTCTGGTGCCACCACAGTAGTCTCCACGCCACTGCTTTGATCAGCAGTGTAACTCCTCAGCATTTTCAAAAGGAAAGAGAAGTAGTTGTGGAAAAAGCTGTTCACAAAAGACCAAGAGCAGCTGCTCACAATGCTCCACTTTCTTTTTAATACAAGCAAAAGCACTGCACTGCAAAGCAGTTTGAAATTCACTGCTTTCTCCCAGCAATAGTTTTGGTTCTGTACGACAGTGCCAAGTACTGATATTTATATAACTCAGCAATGTTTACAATTTTGCTTCAGAAATGTTATTTCAGTGGGGCTTTGCCACCACCCAACAAACCCTGGGGCATATGTGGCTGCAGGAGGAGGCTCAGGGAAGGGATACTCTTTTTGGACCCTCAGAAGTTTAGTCTAGGATAGACTCAGAAAAAATCCTGTTTTCTAAGCTTGTTCCCCTGTGTTGGACAAGCAAAACTATGGACAGGAGCAGGAATAAACCCACAAACACCAACACTCTCAGTGACACCAACACCCCTTAACACCATCTTCTCCCTCACAGAGTAGCCATGGTGCAGGATGAGAAAGGACTGGCTGAGATTCCTGAAAAGCTGATTAAAAATGCTCAAGCACTTATTAGGGGAAAAAAAAATTAAATCACGTTAATGTAGAGGGATTTCCTGAAAGCCATACCCCATACTAACTCCTTCACAACTGTGCTGTTCCTGGTGGTATCCAGTGTGGCTCTTTGTCCTGGTTTGAGTGAGAACAGTTGAGTGTTATCACTGCTAGAAGCAGACACTGTCTGCAAAACATGCTGCTAACTTGAGAAAGTGCAGTTAGTTAGAAAATCTGAGCTGAAAAGCAAAATCACTGAACAGAATTCGTTTCGTTCTCACTCAAACCAGGACACCTTTCTGTGGTAGTTTTAACCTGCCATTGTTAGCTGCTTCTCCTATTTTGGAGGGTTTTAAGTTTCTTTTAATTACTCCATGCTTCAGAGGGGTAGTTTGCACCCTGCAGAGTGTAATCCCTTGGGGACCTGGGGGCTTCACAGGGTCTGTAAAGGATAACTAAAAAAGTAAATCCATCATCTCTGAGCTTCAAATTAAATTGCTGCCGAGGAACTGGTCCTGCCACTGGAAAAATAATGAAGTACCTATCTATTCAAATGGCTGAAAAGCATTATCATAAAGCCAGTTCCAGAACAAGCTCTTGAGTTTATGCTCTTTCAGGGAACTGATTCCCTAAACCTCCTCTTTTTGCCACATTTCCAGTGACTTCATATCCTTGGTTATGAATCCCTGCTGTGCATTCCGCCCCAGAGCTGGTGTGCTCCTAAAATCAGCTCTTCCTACTTCTCAGTGAACCAAACCTCAGAGAGGCAGGTACTTAATAAAGAAAAAATGTGGATTACCACCAGGAGTATTACCAAGTGCTCTTTTCAGAATTACCCACTCAGAAAATATCTTTTTTTTCCTCTTTCCATATATCCCATAAATCCCTATGTGCCATGTGAGCACTTCTAACTAAAGTTCACATATGGAGAATGTTTTGGTAATTCCATATGTCTATAATGAAGAATCCTACACAATTCTGCTTAGCAAAAACAGATAAATTACACAAAAGTATTATCTATATAGGCAGAAAATTAAACACCAGATTTTTACACTGATAGACACACCCACAAATAAATGGAAGCTAAACCTCAACAAATTCCCAGACAAATGGGAATAACAAAATATTTTTTGGAAAGAGTAGAGAAGATGCTTTCTCAGTTCTAGTGAATAAACAGGAGACTCCCTCAAAGCCACTACAGATGAGTCAAAAACCACAACCACTCTGCCTTAGTCAAATCCAGTTATTGAGATGTACATAGCACAACCAGAGGAAATAACACAGCTCACATGATGAAGGTCAGACCAGGTGAGTGACTTTCTCTTTCCAGAATCAAACACAGAGTTTAAAGAGAAGGATTGCCTAAACTATGATTCTATGATTCTATGAAACCAGAAGTCTAATCCAAAATGAGACTGAATTTGGGTAGTTTAGTCCTGGCTTTTTTTTTTCCCCCTTGAAAATGGTGTATTGCTTTTTCACAAGAGTCTTAAAGAGGTTTTAGGTTTCCAAAGTGGTGCAAGACCAAAATCAGCAGTATACTGAGTTAAGAACTCCCTCTCACATCAGACAGGTCTCTCCCAAAAGGATCCTTGTGCTGAACATACCCTCTTCACCTTGCCCCCTGGAGATAAACTGGCTATGTGCTGACTAAAGCATCTCTGTATGTTATTAACTAAGCCAAACTCGCTATAATTATTTTTCAGTTTACCCTTTCATGCCATAATCCATACTGTCCTGACATGAAACTAGATTTAAAATGCAATCTATACTAAGAAGAGCCTGCATTTTGAGATGCTCCAGGGTACACATTTCTAACCTGCTGCTTTCAGGCCAGCAGAAAGCTGGGGCTGCTGCTGATAGGGACTCAAGTGCTAATGAGAGCAGACCAAGTAAGTGGGTCCCGGGAGACACATCTGATATTTCTTGGATTGTAGTCCAGGACAGCAAAGGACTGGAAGGACAGTGATGAACTGCACATGACCAGCTCCCAGGAGCAGAAAGCAGTCATCTTCCACAAGTGCTGTAGGCATAATTGTGACACAGGACATTATATAGCTGACCAACAAAACATGGGGGGTGGAACTTTCAGTATGACCAGACCCCTCTCCTGGGCAGAAGCTTTTAACAGTGCCCCTCAAGTCTACCTGATACGTGGATGTGATAGGTCTCTAAAGTTTGTAGGCCTTCCCTATGTGTACACTGATGTAAAGCACAACCCTCTTTGCTTATTGACATACCCCTTTTATTTTTCACTAAATCCTCCACCAATCACCCTGCTAATGTTTGCCTGTATCAGCTACTCTAAGAGCATATGTAACACTAAAATAAACTACGTTAAAATTAAGTGGCATAGGTGTTCCCAGCTTCAATAGGTATTTAATATTCAACTGTAAGAAAATCAGTGAAAAATTGCCAGAAATACTGACATCAGTCTTCAATTTCAAGAGCAATTCAGAGTCATTCCAAATATAGTTTTTCCTATTAAGGAACCAGCTCTCGGGTAAGAGTACAAACTGTGTCATCATACAAAAGCAAATCACAAACATATGCTTCCAACAAAAGGGATTTTAAACAAAGTCAGCAATTTGGGGCTCTCATGTAAATCAGAGCCAAAAGGGGAGAAAAATCTCAGTGCCAACCCCATCTTTCCAGGGTGTAGTATGGTGGTGAACTTTGTGACTGCTCTTTCAATTACTAGAAGGAAACCCAACTTAATGCCAGCAGCAAGACCCAGCTGGAGAAAACCTCACTTGGAAAGATCCAGAGCATGTTCCCCAACATCTCACAGAAGTGAGACTCCCTTGTTCCACCTCTATGGCTATATAGAGGGAAGAGAGGGGACATGATCTGACACTGGAACATTACCTCACTGCAGGATGAAGTCTGACCCCAGCTATCGCAGCCTTAACCAGAAGTAACACAATTAAACTGTTCCCACCCATGGGAAAGTCGTGATCCTGTGTTGGTTTAGCTGTTCTAGAGTTGCAAGGGCATGAAGATGGAGTGGAATATTATGTCCAGGTTTTGGCCCCTCAGTTCAAGGGAAGAAAACTGCTCGGAAGAGTCCAGTACAGAGCCAGACATGACGTAGTGGAAGGTCTCCTTGCTGAGGAAAGGCTGAAGGAGCTGGGGCTCTTTAGCTTGGAGGAGACTGAGGGGGGACCTCATTAATGGTTATAAAGATGTAAAGAGTGTATGGCAGGAGGATGGAGCCAGGCTCTACTCAGTGATGTCCAATGACAGGACAAGGGGCAATGAGTGAAAGGTGAAACAGAGGAGGTTCCATGTAAATGTAAGAAGAAACTTTTTCACAGTGAATGTTGGCAGAACTTGGCACAGGCTACCCAAGGAAGTTGTGGAGTCTCCTTCTCTGGAGACATTCAAAACTCACCTGGACATATTCCTGACCTAGGTCACCCTGCTCCTGCAGGAGGGTTGGACTCTTCTGAGGTCCCTTCCAACCCTTATTCTGCAGTTCTGTGACATGGGCTATGGCACTTTTCTTTTTGATATACCATTCAGAAGGCACTGGCAATCATGAAATGAGGCTGTGCAGCACATCTGTCATGGCTAAAAGCCCAAATCCCCATTGTGTGACTGCATAAAACAAACCCCAGGACCCTCATGGGCAACCTCAGCTTAGGCTTGCTTTCCATTTTTTGCTTTGAGATTCTCAAGGGAGCCTCCAAGTCACACAACCCAGTTCAACAACTTTGAATTTTCCTATTGACCAGAATAGCATTAGATCATATTACCCCTGTCTATTTGTTAACGACGAGTGCTCATTTACCCATGTTGATGCCACATGGTTTGGATGCACATTTTGTACACCATAAATGGCAAGGATGATGCCTTGAAGACAAACACTGTGGGACATGCAGCAGCTCCACTCAACTGCAGTTTTATCAAGTGCCCAAAAAACACAGAAGGAAAAGTCTCAAACTTCAACAAAGTTTACAGCTTCCCTCCCACCAGCCCATTTGTAGTAAATAGAAAAGCAGACAGCCATCACTATTACAGTAGTATTTTAACTTGAGAAAGGGAAGAACTGGCATTTCTCTACATAAATGCCAATAAAAACCACATGGATCGTGCCACATCCACATATTTATTGTGACTCACAAGAGACCATTTAAAAAAATAATGAAAAAGACCTTTCCCCTTTGTTTGTAGTTAGAAATCCCATATTATCCCTTTTAAGGGCAAAGCTGTGAACAGCCACTCTTTTCTGTTCTAATTACTGTGCAGACACAGGAGTGACCAGATTGCATCGCACTGGAGAGATGCTTCTTGACAAGAAGTATTATGCCAAATACTGTTGCTGCATATGGACTTTTCTGCTTTTAGTGGAAGGGGAAAAAAAAGCCTTAAACAGCTGAAAAACAGCCCCATGCTGATGTCTTGTGTTCCAAGTAAGTATTTTGGCATGAATTAACTGTTGCACTTGGTGCTCAGGCCACCAGGGTCTGAATCAGTTCCAGTTGCCCACAGGGAATGGTTGCTTAGCTGGGGGTGTAAAGATATATATGTGTAAGTCCAAAAAGGTCCCAGTTTAATCCCTGGTGCGTCAGTCAAGACAGGAGACATCACAAAGCTATGAAGATATTTGAAGCAGGCTGTTATCCTATTTGGTGGGAATCAAATGGATTATATATAGAAATTTTGGACTAATCTCAGAAGGAGTCAGTGCTGCTCTGAAAAAACAGATCTAGCAAACTTCACTGATATGCATTTGGCAGTTGGTTTGGATTCAGTATAGAGCTAGAATATATAGTAGATTATTTGTTAGAGCTTCCTAATATCCCCTTTCAAATTATTGAACAAACTCTCAAGAAAAAAACCCAAATATTTAATGCCTTCAAAAAATATTGTCTCTAATAAAGTCTGGATTTACCTATGTCTTTACTCTCCTGAAATAAAATAATTAGGAATTAAAGCAGACAGTAAAATCCCTGTTTAATGTAATGTTCCATAGTTTTTCATTTGGTAAGATATCTGGCAATGTAAAAGCTGTGACATATCCTTAGGGAAATTATTTCCTAGTCCACTTAATACAAATTGTCAATATCAAAATTAACCCACAGGTTTCTGCACTTACAGAGATTTAAGAACTGGGCAACAGAGGCAGATATCTCTAACAGCCAGTGATAGAAACATGGATGCAATCAAGGAGAACATTGGGCCTTACTTTGAAAAGTGATTTGATTAATAGATTGAAAGTCCCATAGCTACAGAAGCAGAACCCTCTCGTATGGCCACTTACCTCAGAAAAAAACAAGTTATTCCAATTAAGCCAACGCCTTATAAATATAAGGCACAATTAATCAGAATTTCTGAATAAAAATAAAATAACCTCAGCATTTAATTTGGAAGGAAATTGTCATCACCATACCCTTGGTCAAACTGGGCAGCCCCCAGGCTAAATAAGTATGGCTGTTGTTACAATTCAAACTCTGTACCTACAGATTGTCATTTTATTGGTTTTTTACTTTTTTTTTTCTTCAGAACTCCTACTGATCATAAACAAAGTAGTGTATGAGTAAGCTTTGCAAGAATAAATCAATATGTATTAGAGATGACAACTGCAGACTTAGTTGGCCAAATACCAATTAATTTCTGCAGCTGTCAGCTCAGGATATATTGGCTGTGTTCCAGATGCAGAGGTTGCTGTTGGGTTTAACCTGGTGCAGGTGAACCTGGGATGGAGTACAAATACTTTCTAGTTTTATTCTGGTCAGAGCCAAACTCTGTCTGCCAAACCCTGGTTCAAGACACAGAATCATGACCTTAACGAGACAAAAAATGTAATTGTGATCATCTTCTCTAAGTGAAAGCAGGAGGTAGAAACTGTTGATTGTCTGAAATTCACACTGGGGTTGCACATCTGCCCACCACCAACATTACTGGTCTAATTTTGTATAATGGAGGCCACAACCACAGCACTTTGTATTCATAAAGCATTTTAGCATGCAGCTAAGAGCAAACAATTGCTTTGGACAAGAACTGCTCACAAAAATTGTCATTTCTGATAAGATTTCTGTTCCTACCTTCTGGAACTGACATTTTTTTGAATACTTGTTTTTCCTCCTTGTACATTCTGATCCACTTAGAAATGCATATTTTATGATTTCCAGAGAAAGGAAGATGTGAGCTGCAGCTGCATACCTTGAGGATGCTTCCAGCTGGCCAGATGAATCCTACCTTGCATTTACTTCTTTTCCTTAATGCAGTACTTCACAAATTGTAGCTATAATTCACCACTCATATACTCCAGTGTTTTATGAGTTTTATACCATGGATTAAGATAAAGGAGTATCCATTGAGGTGCTTGGACTCTGCATGTAAATAACTGGCCATCAAAACATGATCATCTTGGGGTTAGGAACTAATCAACAACACACCACAGCAGATTAATATAGAACACTGAATTCCTCCAGCTGATATTTCAAGATTAAGTTAGAGAAGACAGGCACAATGCAGTAAGTTGACAATATTTTGACAAGGACATCTTCACTTTGATAATGCCATGAAACCTTTAAATAGCCTTTTATACTTTTTTCTAAATGAAATAAATTACTTTCATAGGAAAAAAATCCTTAGTTTTGGAAATGATATTCCAGAATATCTATAAAGAATCTCATTAAACCCCTTAGGACTTTGTATCTTGATGCATAAGGTCTGTCTTTGTTACACCCCCGTGTTTAAAACTAAGAGTTACCTCATTTGTAAGTTCATGATTTCACTTTGGGATCATGGAACTCAGAGAATACTGGTGGCATTTATCAAATGGTTATATCTTATTAAAGGGTCTTTATGCATCTTAACAACTCTTTCCTCTTAGGTAACAAAGGAACAAATAATCAGATACCTGTATCACTGAAACACAACTCTATCTTCCTGAGTAATAAGTACTGGAAAATGGGGTACCTATTCTTGTTCTTAAGCTCTGAAGGGATCCTGGCTTTGTTACTCCAGCTATGCACAGGACAGGGTCCACATAAAAGACACATCTGGCACAGAAGCAGACTCCAGCTAAGGCTGAAAACACTCTGGTGCTAATTCAAAAGCATCTTTGAGCAACTATTTCAGAAAGCAGCTGTTTCTTCCATAACACACTGAATTCTTTCCCAAGGCAGAGCTCTGGGCAATGATGAACTTTCATCCCTCCTGATCCCACCCTCCTCCCAATATGGAGATGCCACTTTGAGTTGACTCAGGGTTTGGGGTGACCTTGAAGAACAACAAGTTATGCAAGGGAGATTTGGTAAACCATTGTCACCCAGAAAAAGAGGACAGCTGCTTTGTGACCCAGCAACGACAGGGAGATGACCTGACAGGAGAACCTACTGGAAAGAACACTCCTGTCTGTCTCAGGGCAGCCTAAACACAGGAAGGCTGGGTGCTGTCACTGCCTCAGAGCCCGCTGCGTGTGAACCAAAATGGGTAAGACGGGAGCAAACACAAGGGATTTTGTCTGTGTTTACTGTTACAGAGGGGATTTTTCTCTCTCATTTAATGTATTTTAGGATTTTTAAGACGCCTTGATCTGCTTCCCTACATCTGCTTACATCTAATCTCAAATGAAATACAAGCCAGGCGGTCCCGGCTGCAAAGGCTTCCCCTGCAAAGTTTCCAGCATCTCGGTGATCAAAAATGGTGTCAGCTTTCTTTCAGCTTTCACTTGTTTGGTTTTTTTTTCTTTTCACTTGCATTAATTCTTTGCAGCAAAAGGAAAAAAAAAACAAGTCAACTACCAAGGCAGAGCTGTCCTGTGCCATACACACATATATAGGGTCAGATTCACTCCTGCCTGAAACCTGAGGAGGGCAATTCTCAGCCAGTCTACATCACCTTGATTCAGGAGATGATCTCATGGTCTAAAGCTGATGTCAGCCTGCAGGCATGGCCAACCATCCCCCTACCCCAAAGCAGTTAACAGATCCTGGCTCCTTTCCATGCTGTACCTGCCTCCCTAAGCAGGGGTGCCCAGCAGGAAGGGTGGCTCCTATAGAAGGTACATGTCCCACCAGGCACCCAGGTCAGCCCAGCATGGGGACAATGACAAAGCCTACCCATTTGGGATGTCAACAAATACATTCCTGGAAGGACTCAACTCTTACACCACTGACATTGACATTATTCATGGTGGTATCACTGTGCTTCAATCCCTAACTGGTAGCTGGATGCCCAGGCACCCCAAGCTACCTCAGGGCTACAGAGCCCTGCTGGCTTTTGGGATGCCCTGGATTTGCAGTTGGCAGGGCTTTCAGCACGGCCACATGGGGAAGGCAGAGTCAGCCTTCTGTCACCCCAGCACAACTGCAGTGGCATGAGCAAGCCAGGTTTTAACAAGTAAATCTACATAAAAGCTTTCTCTGAAAGTGATTACTTAATATAACAACCAGCTGTCTCTTCAGTTCTTGCTGAGGCAGCCCATCTTCTCACCGGCATTCACACAGGGGAAAAAAGCAGCAAGCCTATTCTGTCTATAGATGGTGTGCAAAGTCTCAGAGAAATGAAGGTACCTGACAGGCAGAGGTGCCAAGAGCTTTTTTCTTTTTTTCTTACCATCTCATTCATTTCTTTACAGGAAAAAGAACTCTTACTGTTGAGGTGTGAAGAGGTATTTAGTCATTAACCACTTCAACCCCAATTCCACAGCTTTTTGTACACCAGCTACACAATCTAATTACCATCACTTTTATGTTAACACAGGCTCTGAGCATCTCCTCTCCAGTTCATCTGGCCCTGGACTCCAGTTGTGTGACCTTACATAGAAAAATCATTACCATAGGAGAGCATCAGTGAGCATCAGCAGAGCTTCCAGACTAAGAAACCAGTGTATGGAACCATCCAGGCCTGCAAAGGTTGTATATGTTTTGACCCAGAGAGAGCTGTGGCTTGATGGTCTGTCCCACAGAGTCACTCAGGAATGGTAATCTGAATTAATGAAATGTCTGAATTTATGTTAGGGTATATTAAACTACTGCATTGCCAATTTTATTCAGAATTAATGTAGCCTGTTATTCCAAGTTAAATTGCATAGAAGAGTTTAATAAGAGGTAACTAATGGATTTCAAGCCTAAATTTGGATTCATCTTCCTAGAGCCTGCGGGGTTAGCTCCAGAGGGATGAGCTCTTCCAGAGACAAACTGGGACAAGGTGGTTTTAGGGAAAGTTTATCAATAGAGCAACAAATATTTTTGTTTGTTTTCATTACCCTTTTAGTTTTCATGTAAAACTTGAAGGGCTGTTTTTTCTACTCTTCTCATAAAGGGTGTCATCTTTAATGTCAAGAATGGTGCTACTTCCTGGGATGGTAGCATCAACTGATTTATGGGAAAGTAGGAATGTCCAGACTTTTACCCA